>JABFOX010000015.1:0-28783 GCA_022817665.1 Axea sp. ZL-2020
GTAATTGTGGTTATTTAGTAAGAAGAGTCGGGGACTTAACAAACAGTCAATGGATAATATTTTGATGCGCAACTCATATTCTAAAACAGTTTTTAGGGAATTGTTTATATTTATTCGTTTTTAAGAGCAAATTTTGAAAACATAGATTCTTCTTGTTTCTTCACTGTTTGTTTTCGAAAGGGTTTCAAAATTGATAAAAAATTTGTTGTCGAAACTGCTAAAAAATACGTGGTTCATCGAGATTTCCAACTTTGGTCGAAAAATCTTGAACATTCACATTTTTTTAATCAATTATATGAATACCAATTATGTGAGTTTAATTTAGTCTATAATATTACATTTTTTTGTCCAATTTAAGTAAACTAATAAAACTAAGAGATATGAAGTGCCATTTGATTGCTATAAATTAAATGGTACTTGTTACTTATAATAGTAAAATTGCATTATTTACAAGAGTAAAATATGTTTGTTTTACTTTCAATGTTATATATTAAATACAATAAATAGATATACTAACTTGTAATTGATATTTTAAACTGAATAATTTCAATACAACATGTGACAAAAAAAGATTGTACAAATAAAGTAAATAAATTAATTATTACTAATTCGATTTAATACAGATTCAAATCTGTATCAATTTTATTACATATATCCTCATGTGACACTCAAAAATCAAGATACATTAAAACTCAAGATTAACTGGCATTGAATGTATTCATTATCAAATAGAACAGTTTAACTAATTAATTAATCAAACAATTTAATTATATAATAATTATAAATTTTATACGAATAAAAATGTAAGCAAATAATTTTACAAAAGCTTTTGCTCTTTGTTAAACTATATTGGAAGACATATATCCTAAAAGTTTAAAGTCACTTTAATACTAATCTACTAAATCCCTACAAATATTTAAATATTACGTCGAAATTAATTCAATATAGTTGCATAAATATTTTATCATTATTGAAATGTCGTTGATTTTACTCTAATCCATCGATATCAAATCAATTTGTTTTCGGTATTATCCAATACATAATTGACGTAACGTCATAAATATTGAAACAGCACTGTTTCAATAATACAACAGTATAAATTTCACGTATGTGGGTTGATATTAAATCAACGTACATAACAGACATTTGCACAGCGATCTAATTTTGTTTCAGTATTCCTGTGATCCTGATCCAACACCAGACCAAACAATTTGTCGTATCTTAATTAAATATTGTTCCAGCTATCGTGTCATGTCGGACAAGGTAAGGCTTACTAATTATAACGTCCATTTGGATTTGTTCCCGTTGCAATTACTGTACAAATCTACTGCACCTTTTAACAGCATCTGCATAACTCATAGATCACACCTTTCTTGTACGCATATTTCCAACAGGCATAAAGGTAACATAGTTATTCACAATCCAGAACAAGCGCCCAATTCGGTACGCATTCGTCATCCCAAGATGAAAACGGACAAATTTTGCGCAACCAAGAAACGCATTCATTCAGAGCGGACGTATCTCGCGCCTCGCCACGCCATCTGGGATATGCGGAGGAAGTAACTTTACCGACTCCAACATCCAGTTTCTCATCGCTCGTACTACGGCGCTATGGCGCTCCTCCCGCTGGTGAGTCTAGACTGCACCCACACTGTAACAGCCAGGCAGGAGAGGGGGAAGCAGCGGTATGCAGCGATACGGGTTTCGCGCAAGCAACGCAAATCTTGCCCCTCTCTTGCACCGTCCCTCGTCGCGTCTCCGTTTCGCTCGACGCAACCGCGTTGCCAGAACGAGGACAAAGAACTTTCCCTCTTTCCCACGCAGCCCTCCTCCGCTGCACCGGCCAGGTTCACGTTCGACTACGTTCGGCGTTCAGGCGCCCGTTCAGGTGCGCTGCCCTGCCTGGCTTTTAGTTGCCTTTCACAACTTCGCGAGTGAGGACGACACCGTCGCGAACGTTTCGTCAAAAATCCAGCACTTCGTTCCGATCGAAGGAACCACCGCGCGTACCGGAAGTAGCACCACGACCACCGGAACGTGCCGCTCCGAGGAGACGCGTGCACGCTCGCAGTCCGCGGTACGATCGCCAATAACGCAGTCGAGAAACGGTATATGCCACGAGTACCGTAACGCCGACATTCCTGCGAGCTCGATCGGTTTCAATGCGCGAGCTTTTCACCGCTCACTCGTCATTTTTCGTTCCTCTTCGTTTTTTGGTGCCAGTGCCATGCGTTTAATCACCCCGCAGTGATATGTTATTGTGCATCGCTTCTCACATTAAGATGTCGCGCCGACAGACCCGGAATCATTGTTGGTGAGTATTCTTGCTTTGTTTCGTACTACACTTTTCTGCAACAACACTTGGGATGACCGCTTTTGACGTACAAACCAGTCCACTGTTTTGCTGTCAAAACCGTGGTTCTCGCGCGTTTGGTCTTTTCCTTTCTCCCGTCTATTTTGCCCACCTACCGGTTTCGCGCAATGCTTCTCGAATTATGAATCGTCAATAGCGGTTTGCCTTGTTGTTAACACATTTGAAATGACGTTCAGATTGTCCCGATGACGAGTAACCGGCTGTGAACCGGGCGAAAGTACCTTGCATTTTTAAGACGGAATATATAGAAATTCTCTACTCCTCTTCCACCTTTCTCCCGGCAGCTATGTCGAAATTGTAGTTTATTAGGATTTGCTCTTTACGCGTTGCGCGACGAATTGTACACGCTTTTTGTGCCCACGAAACTTTGCACGGATCGGAAATCGGTGAAGGATTATTGCACCCGAATGATGCAAAGCGTGTTTCGAGTTCAGAGCTCACTTCCTTTAACATTTCCTCTGAATAATATTTAATAACGAGGATTACGAGAAATCAATTGACGTTTGAACTGCTTTAGAATCATTTATCCAAAAGAAATTACATCGTCGGCTTGTTTTGTAAATATTGCAACAAAGCTCTTGATTATTTGTTCATACGTTTCACGACTCACTATAACGATACGTTTATTTAAACCGGTTTACGCGGCGAAATGCAGTAACAATAATTTTGTTATTGTTACTGCCGCGTTATTGTTACTACCGCGCCTCTAATTGCCCGCCTAATTACCATTCATTCGAATAAAACAAAAATGATTTAAAACGTGTATTACACAAATTCATCTTTGGCGCTTCGTTGTACGATGCACCTTTTGCACTTATCAGTAAAGCTAGGTAAATCGTTGCCGTAGACGCCACATTTGCAAAATCATTCGCGCTTTTCTGTACGGCAATTTTGAATGCTAATAATAATGGTACGTTTATTCAAGCGATAGATTTTTCATTTTCAAACAGTTGCAACGTTCATGAAGCTCCGCGCGTGAAACTCTCGAATTACTATTTTAACTCGTATTACGATTATTGTACATTTCACGCACCGCATGTTAGATATTAGTAATAAAAATTTTGATTTTACGCAAGGAATAACTCCGCGATGCCTCTCTTCGTATTGCGTTATTACCAGTTATAAAGCAGTACGTTGTATAATTTTGGTATGCAGGTAATTGCTAATTAAATATGAACAGCGAGTGAAAGAAAGAAATCATATGATGGATATTTAATTAGTTTCCATGTTAAGTACGTGTATTCAATTTGATCTTCTGTTGCGAGTTTATTTGTTTGCTTTTTTTGTACAGTCGGATCAAATGCAATCTTTGTTGGTTCGGCTAAATACTACGCCCGCGAAGTTAATTAATAATTGAATAAGAAGTTACATTTATTGCAACACAAATAAAAACATGGTAACGCTGTTCGTAAAAACCGAGCGTATTAATTCGCACGCATCGTGTTAGAAAATGGAACAAAAATGTTGGTTTAACCAAAGCCGGACAATACCGTTCATTAGTTGTACGTTTAAATGCCACAATGGAAATTATTGTAAGACGTTAATAACGTTCGACGATGCTCTGTATTTTACCTTTGAAACGCGTACCAATAAGTTTTCTAATGAACTGTAATGTTTACATCGCAACTTTTTTTATTACACAATTGGACGATGCGCATTTTTTTATTGCGCAACAACAGGATCCCCAACTCCACGACTTCCACTCGCTCTTTCGGATCTCAAATGTTTCGTTTACAAATTTTACACGCATCACGAAACCATTTCGCGACACCGCGTCGTGACTGGTTCGTCAAAGTTTAATGTTATTTGCGTGTGTCACGGATCATCGCTGGGGAATCGATTCTCAAGTTTTACCATCGTTGCTGGGCTTCTTTTCATTCCTACTTAACGCAGTGATTAATTAATCAGAATTAACAAAACGATAAACCATGAAGCAACGCTGTGATTGATGCTAAATAAACATTGTCCGATTGTTTACCATTGAATTCAGTCAGTAGAATAATTGCAACTTTCGAAATGCAGTTTATGAACACATCGGCGTATAAGAAATGTATGTCACTCGACAACTTTTGATTATTGTATCAAAGCTGTAATTTAAAGCGCCACGCTTAATTTCATTGAAGCGAGTTAACTTTTATCTAATTTCATGCTAATTTTCTCTTAAACTTTAAATGCAAGTTGCTTCAAAATTGAACTATTTTGTCCTATAAGCAGCACGCGGATTTTATACGATTAAGAATATTACGGAGCATTGCTGAAATGGTGATCATTTTTATTGGAATTATGCAAATAATAACAATATGTGAAATAGAAATAGAATTATAGAAACGGCGCTGTTTTGTTGAGAAGCATAAAGAACTCATTTTTTGTGTCCACTTGCAATTCTTCGACGTATCGAAAAGTGCATTTATGTCTCTTATACGTCAAAAGTGGGGTGCTTGGTTTCGAGTGTATTATTTTATATAGTTTTATTTATTTGCAGATGTTTGTTTAACTTTTGCGTTACAAAAACATAACATTTTGCCTGTGCTTATATTTATGACGAATATACGCACACATGCGCGCAAAATAATTGTTTGGTTGAAACACTTCCTTTTATACAAAGCAGCCTTAGTTGATACGACGGCTGCATTTTGTTTCCAGCGAAATAATTTCTTTTACATTTTTCATTTTCAACTTCCACAAAACCGTCGCACGTGTGTTTTTATTATAACATTTCAAACTTTTGGAAATGCATTTTCTGACACTTCATTTCGCGTTTGGCACGTTTCATTAATTCTGCTGTAAGAAAATGTAACAAAGTTACTGTTTTGATTCGAATGCTTATTTATTTTTATTGTTCCAACTTGATTTATAGCCTTTAATCGGATCTTGATCGGATCCTGATTGGCTTATCTCGGGAGGATAAAGTTTTCTGATCAGACTTTAAATATATTATCAAACCCGATCAATTGCGATAGTTTATTTAAATCTCGTCGCTGTTAAAGAACGATTCTGCAACAAACAACATTTGCAACAACCGCAATTGATTCCAACACGGATCATATTCGATAAATGAAACGAATTTGGGTTGAAATGTAAAATTTACACGTGAAAAACGTAATATCGATCGATACGAATCTTTCTTAAAACAGACTCATTTGCATTCATTCGATCAATGAAGCTTCATTCGGACAACTGCACGTGT
Source organism: Axea sp. ZL-2020 (assembly GCA_022817665.1). NCBI lineage: Eukaryota > Metazoa > Arthropoda > Insecta > Hymenoptera > Scelionidae > Axea > Axea sp. ZL-2020. The sequence continues at coordinate 5,562 of JABFOX010000015.1, forward strand.
TGTCGGTATTGCCCTAATTTTCACAAAACGCGTCTCATAAATGTTGTACAAGTTTAACGGCGGTGAGTCGTGCGGCGGATAAATTCAAGTGACAACTAATTTGGTTGAATCGTTGTTTATTACCACTCGTCGTATCTCATTTCAATTGATGCATAATTAATAGTCAATTCGTAAACGGATATTTAGCGCGAGACACTGCGGTATCCCTTGTACCGGTACTGGAGTGATTAGATTTCCTTTTCAAACTTTAGGCTTTTGTTGCACTTAAATCGCATCTGTCATGTCCATTGTAACTGGTCTTTTGTATATCGAGAACAATAATGATGGATACAGTTTATATATAACCACGAACGATGAACTAATTGTGAACTTAATATGAAAACTTGTCTGACGAAATTTGACGAGCCAAATAAAGACCTTATTGAGACGCATAATGCGATATTATGGATAATTATAACACAACCTGTTATCGTTTGTCATTTTGTTATGCAAGTTATAATGCGTTTCGTCGGGTGTGCAATAATTGGAAATTATACGAAGAAATCAAAGCGATGAAAAATCTTTTCATTTTGCAGTTCGTAATAACATTTTCCTGACGCTAAATCAACGTGGGGTGGAACGTGAAATGTAAAACATTGAGATAAACAAAGATACATGAATAGGCTCTGTTTGCTTTAAGCATTTGCATTTTTTTATCGTTTTTCATGTCGCTTTAGTATCAGGGGAGTGCTGTTTTAAGCCAAAAATGCTTCGGTGCGAAAGCACACGCTCGACGAGTATTACAAAACGATCATCTTGTATATTGCAAATCAAGACGTCTTAGAAATATTTTCACTCTGAAGTACCAATACCAGTGGTTCAGTTTTATTTATAACTGTGTTAGAGAGATGACAGTTTGTTACCCCCCCCCCCTGTTTCTCCGTGTATTTTGAAGCAAGGTGTTCGCTCGTACGGGTGTAAAAGTTATAAGGTTCAGTTTTATTGTTTTTAATTGTAAAACAATACATTTTTCTTCTCGTGTATATGCATAAAAGAATCTCAATGTTTCTACGCAATACTTGCAGCTGGAGAGATAAATGTGATAAAATTCAAGGTAAATTTGCTTGTCGTGGGTGCATTCTCTCTTCGTCGTGTCAACATTACGTGCTATTTTCTCATGTCGGTAGCAAGCTTTTATACTTTCGTTTTCGACTAGAATTGTTAATTAACCGGTAAGAGTAGTCCCTGAATTCATTTCGCAGCTTGATAAATCTTCTGAAAAAACATAACGACTTGATCAAATTGTAATTCAAAAAATAAGTCTATTTTTTTAAGTTAATTGGACTTTGATTTAGTAGATGTACTGCTAAAGAAGTTTGATTAGGTTAGCAGTAGAGTTAAATTATTGACAAGAAAAACTATTTAACTTTTATTAGTGGTTATGTCAATATATCTACTGTTAAGTACCCATTTGAATTAAAGTAAAGAATGTAACTTTTTACTGCACTTCAGAGTTACTGCGTTTCTGCTTTTTTATTTTGATGTTTTGTTTCGTGTTTAGAAAGGTTTTCAATGGTCTTTAACCGTCTCGCGGGTTTTATTCCCGTATGTATCTATAATAAAATATACGTCAAAATAAGTCTATTGTACTTTCCTTTCGCCTTGTTATTTATACCATCATAATTTTGCGTAACGCAAATGTATTCCAACGTTTATTTTGAACTGGTTATACTTTCCGTGAAATGATTTACTATTTTGCAAGTAAGCTTTGTTATGGCATTTTGATAGGCATTTACAATGTATATTTGTGTAACATTCGTTTATGAATAGGATAATATATCAAAATATTTTTCTGCAAAATACTCGGCAAGAAACTGAGTCAAAAAATGTGTAATGATTTTTTGAATTCAGTTCAGACGGATTAGAAGTTAGAAAAGAGCAAAAATATTTAACTCTAATGGTTTTTAAAGGAAATTAGTGCAAAGCTTATGCAAACGGATGTGAAATATCGACAAAATCTGTACTATTATTTGATTATTATTTTTCCATTAATAGTATACTGTTGAATTATTAAAATAACCAACAATACTAATCATGCATCAAGAATAATATTTAAACAATTGATTTGATTGTACGATATAAAGATATATTGATTAGATGTAATGTGTAATAAAACGTGTGAAGTGTTGAAAATCATATATTCGATTTCCTGATGTTAATTAAATAATCTTGTCTAATTTCATGAAGTTGTCGAATTTTGCATGAAAATTATAACAAATATTATCAATCATTTAACTGATCTATTCACTAAACTCGCCGTTGGTTATTTTGGACTGTGATAATTTAATTGACTAATCAATTAAATAAAAATATAATTGACTAATTAGATGCGAATATATTTCACATTTCCTAGTAACTCAAAATACCCCGAGGGAATCTCATATATGTCTGAAGCCTCCTTTGGGTATCTTAAATATCTCCTATAAAAGATGCATTACAACGTTTATTTAAAATAATAACCAGACGTGTTTCTTACGAACAGTGTAAATTGTTGTTTAGAGTGCAATACAAACACGTCTCTGAATACATAAATTGTCATTCTGTGCTTCATTGAGCAACATTTGTAAATTGCTAAGAATTGACCTCTGTATTAAACAAATTATAACATTAATTAATTATGAAGGATTCATAAGCCTCCAATGAAGTTACATCTTAACTTTTAACGCGTTAAAAAAATTATGCGCTCAATTACAGTGGAAATTATTGAGATGGCAGAATAGTAGAAAACAATGAATTGAATTCAAATGACGTTGAAATAAGGAAAGAATAAAAAGTTATTAGTTTTAATTCAAATTTACTTTTACATTTGAACGAATACAAATCCATAATTTTAGTAAACTTTCTGTATGGTGTGTCTATGTATTTATTCTGTGCTTATTTGCATAAAGTTTTGAGAAAATTAATTTCAAATTTTTCTGTGTTTGTAATGTTATTGTAAAATAGTAATCGATGAAAGTGCACGCCCACGCACGCGTATGCATGTTTGTCCTGGGTGGAATAAGTTAACAAACAAATGACATTTTAAATAATTCGTAACGCAGAAATTAATTAATGCCAAATAAGTGATTCCAATAAATAAAATAATACCAATAAGTTCTCAATTAGGACCAAAAATATTTCTCAGTGCATTTTCTCAAGCACTAAAATTATTTCGGATTTTGAAAGAGCATGCTATATTTTTTCTTGTATAAAAATATATATATACATAAAGTTCTTTTAAGTGTGCTGATTAATTTTATTTTTGATTTTGATACGATTAATTTCTGTTATTATATTCCAAGTTGCTCGAGTGAAAGGGGAATGTACGAAAATATCTTCCGGATAGTTCAAAATCGTCTGCAATAATCCGAAATGTTCTGAAGAAAAGTCCACAAAAGTTATAGTTTTCATTTTCACAGTAATTTGAACAGCTTCAAACTTTTCTTTATCAAGGGTGTACGAAAGCCAGTAATTCACCACGATGTTCGATAAAATTCGGATGATTTTGAACATTAATATCTATTAGCAAATTTAAACCATTTGCAAACCTTGTTCTTCCACTTGTATTAAACGGTCTGAAGTCGCTTGAATCTTCAAGAAAATATCAGCAGATTTGGACGATTTAAAAATGTTGTGTAATTTTGACAATGGGAAGTTTAAAAGTGTCAAAATTTCTATCAAAAATGGAAAATGTATGTATGCTTTGGAATTCGGTTGAGATTGTTTTATACAATTACGGACATTTTCCAATTTTTGTTCGCTTTTAGACTTTGTGTTCGTGATTATAAAAGTTGTAATAACATAAAAACGTTAATTAAATATTAAACTGTTAATTACAAGAAAGTCTTATGATTCAAATGTTTATAATTTATAAGTTTTAACACAGTATGAACAATTATTCAAGAAGTTTGATCACTTCTTGTTTTCGAGACTTAAGATATTTGAATATTCTAACTGATTTCATGAAATTAATTTTGAAATTATAATCTATCAAATAGTATTAGTTAAAAGATATCCAAGGAAGATTACATTTTTTTGACTGATAAAACTGATGATACATTACTTTAATTATTTTTACAAACAAATGAACTTGTAAAAACTTAAATGTCTTATTATTACGTATAATTTTATTCTACTTTCAAGGATTGCTAAATTTTGTAATAAGATAAGAATGATACAAATATTACAGATTTTGTTGATGAATGTAGAATTCTGTTTCATATATATTCACATCTATATAGTATAAACCACATTTACGTATAGCAATGTAAAAATAGGTCTTCTTTATTATGGTTATTCTGACCAATTGCCATCTATTTATATTTTGGTGTTTTCAAATTTACTATAATAGGACTATGATAATTCTATAACTAATCAAAATTGGTTCTCAGTAGAGCAATTTCAGCAGAGTTTGAATAATATTGTTGTGATTAATTATAGCTCCGATAATTTAAAAGCTTTTTAGTGCTTTGAATGATGATTATGCTATTCCTCAAGAAACGAATATCAATAGAGTAGCTCTAAAAGGATTTTAATGACGATTCTCTAAACACACGCTGATATAAATCCGCATATTTAAATAAATTACTTTCTTTTTCTTCAACGTAACAGTATAAAATAAAAACATGCATTTAAACAAACGCTTTTATTATAGTTTACAGTTAGAATTCTGCCATAAACCAATGTTCGTTAATTTCAAAGAAGCATTTATCAGACATCAATAATTCTGCGATTAACCAAGATTGCATCCTAACAGGAATAAGATAAGACTTTTATGAAAATTCTATTAATAACCCTTAAAATATCACATTTGAAACTTATCTCGATTAAAATTGTACGAGAACTAAAGAAAGCCTAAATAATTTTTTATTGAAAGTTATTTTAAAATAGAGCAAGTCTAAAAGACAAGTTGACCCTTGATAGATTAATAGTTATTTGTCTGAAAACGAGAAGAATCGAAGGTCGAATTGTGTTGACAGCAACTATTGTAATTATATAATATACAATTAAAGTTATAATATATACAAAAAAAAGAAATTATAAAATCAGTAAGACACACACACATACACACACGTGTATAATTCTTTAGCTATGCAAGTTGAAATTTGAAATGTTTATAAAGATATTAAACATCACTGTAATTCTAGAAGAAAGTAAAAATATAGCAAAGAATAAAACTTAAAAAAAGAAAACACAGTCATAAATTTTTGCACTTTTTGCATTTGTGAAGAATTTCGTGGAAAAAATTTCAGTGCAATTTATCAGTCGGTTTTTCCCGTTTATAACCCTATCGAATGTTCCAAGTTAGAAAGGTGACTGACTTGCATCGAATCCCCGGTAATAGCTATGTTGGGCTTTGAAATGGAATTCCAGACTAGGCATTGTTGGGCAACGGGGATACCTAGTCTGGTGATGGTGATGGCCTGGTTTAATTTTGCACTTTAAATTTTATGCATAAAATTCAGTGCTTTGTTCAGGAACGTTTAATCTTGAACGTCGTGCAAAGAATGTTAAGCAGAATTTGTGAATCATGATATCATATAGAAGCTTATATTATTTAAATAAAATATAAAATACTATACGAAGCATATGTAAATATAGAATGCTATTTTTTAATACATGCTTTCCGCACAGTGAATTATATTCTTAACGCATCGTTTCATATTTGTTTTTACATATAATTCTCTTGAAATATATTGAAATAATTCCTAATTTCCATTTTATCGCAATAACATTTTATCGTTATAATTATATATACATCGCAATTGTTATTTTTACATCGATAAAACAGGGCATTTTTACCTCAGTTTTTGGCCAATTTGTTTAACTAATTTAAAAGTCGTAATAGTTGTTATTTATATAAAAAATGAAAATTTAAAATACATAAAATATTTTAACGTTATTACATTATATATCACGTTTTAATTTAAAGTAAATTACAAAACAAGAAAATATCCTACAAAATGAATGCTAAGTGTAAAATTGCAAATTAAGTTATATGAATTGTGGATTAATAAGACATAGTATTGTCTAGCTGTTAAAGTGAGTTTAGAGGTTTTTAGAGATTTTTAAATATGGCTGTAGCGACAGAAACAGTCGTAGAAGATAAAGTTGGATAAAAACTCTAATCCAAGGGTTTTATTAGGCTTTATTCGATATTATTGAACAAAAAGATAAAAAATAAAGAATCAGAATTTTATTTTAGAACCAATTTTAAGAGACAAATAACTTATTTAAGCTCAGTTTTAAGTCCACAATAAAACGTTTTATAGTTTAGCAACATTTATTACCGATATATTTTTATAACATTTAGCATCATTATGAGGTAAAATTTGAATTCTTAACTCAACTGAACTCAAATATTTGCCCAACTCTTTTTTTTTTATTGAAAACATATTTGATTAATTATTATCACAATCTATAAATTATTTTATAGCTTAAGATAATTTAAAATAATTGAGGCGAAATTTGCAAAGATCTTTGATGGACCATAAAAGTAAAACCGAAAATGAAAGCAATTTAAATGATTTGAAAATGATTTCAAGGTAATTTCGTAATCAGTGATAAGTTACGCGCTGCATCATTCTGATTACTCAACAACTATTAAATTAACTTTTATACAAAGTTATTTTATACAAAGTTAACCCTCGAAATTTATGAGAGAAATTTCCGTAGTCGCAATTTACAATCTAAAAAGTAATATTTAAGAATTTTCACAAAGTTCGTCGTGCGTTGGAGCAGAGCTGGAAACTGTTTGCTTGAAAAGTAATTGTAGTTAAAATTAAAAGTCGTAAATATCTTCGACATTTGCCTGAATATATCGCTTGTGCTATTACATTATCATTATCTGGAGGAGCTCTGTAAATTTACCAACCAGATGGTACCAAAGTCACGTACTTATGAAATATGCCATTGATGCGAATTATATGGAGTGGTACATATTAAATAACTTTTCATACTTTCCCTTTTTTTAATAAATGGGTGCTTTTTTAATTGAAGCTCGTTTTGGTCAGCGTCTCCAGTCGACGAAAACTTGACAAATTTCGATTTGACTGATTTATTTTTCGAAATTATAAATTAGCGATTTCCTGGGCTGTAGTCAGCAATTACGCAGCATTATTTCTCTTTGGTCGAGTAATTTTTAGAGCGAGACACGTCACTATTATTTAATCAGTGAACTGAGGCGTTTTCAATTATTCGCGATAACAAATTTCAGGGACGAGAAAGGGTTCGCTGAAACAAAAAAGGAGCAGGTCGCGTGTCATCAAGTGCGACGAGCGAAACGCGTGTTCGGTGCATCGTATTATTTATCAGTTCTAAAAGGCGTATCGATATCCGTGTAACAGTCTGCCAAATCAATAGTTGAATCGATTAATTAGCGGGGTTCAGCGAACCAGAAAAAATAATGGCGCTGCGTTGCGCATTCGGCGCCGCGGAAGAATTAAATGCCAACTGCAACTATTAAATAAAGAATAGCTCGTTTACCATTTTAATAATCCGAAGTCACAAAGAGGCGCGTGCGGTAGACAGATCTAACTGGCGCATCAAGGAAAAAGTTAAACTTCATTTAAGCGATAACAAAAGTTCGTGTACCGTGTTAACCGAATTTTAGTCAAAGTATCTTAGTTTTAAACGAAACGTGTGTGATTTATATTCGGAGCATATGGATAGTTTATGCATGACTGTTAAAATACATTATTTATGCATGAACCATGCATACAACGTATCACGCATTGTAAATTGATCAAAAAATCTATATTACAATATCAAATATCCCAACTGATATTTCATTTTTAACAGTTGCTACAAGTTCATTCCAAAAATCGTAATACAACATAAGATATTTATTGTGCTTTTCATAAAACGTGTCAGAAGAAATTGAATGAAATAATCGATTCACACGTTAATTTGATATTCTTAAATAAGTCAAATTTGTGCTTTTCATACAACTCTTTTTTTGCAGCATTTAAAAGAATGCAGCCAGAACGGCAAATTTCAGGAATGAATTTGAAAGTCTCGATATAAAAGCGTTGCGCATTTGTTGGATTTCTTGTAATTAATAAAAAATTTAATTTAATAACAAAATTGAAAAACTTTACGAAGCTTTGGTAATTCTTGGACTTTTGCGGGTATTCTTATAGGTTTTCGAAGATTTCACAACGATCTATTTTTACAAAAAAATATATGGATTGTGCAGAAAATTACGTATTAATAATTTATTAGTTATTAAATAGTAATTTCTCGGGCGAAATAGAAAGATTGTAATTTTGATATGGAATTAATAATAAGAGAGAATTAACACAACATGAATTCATTGTCGAAACAAGTACTCAATTGCCTTTGTATTGACATTCAATCTATATTAATAATTTAACATCAATTCGATGTAGAAGTCATAGTTTAATCAATATTCATACAACACAGGACCAACGCCAATTAAATACCAACAATTTAATACCTGCCTTGGTATTGATTCAATATCAAAATCATATAGATGTTTTTTTGAGATCAGCAACGCACAAATAAAACAAATACACCTTTTAAAAATCAATCAACATTTCACTAATTTTTCAAATTGCCCCCATGAAAATATGCTGTATAATAAGAATATGGTAGAAGTCGAGGAATTGAATTGGCAAGTCTTGATCAAAATTCAAATTCGAAATCATTGCAATAATCATTTTTGCTATTAGAAAATAACGAAAGTAAAAATTGCAATGTCTTGTATGAGTCTGAATTCATCTTATTTCGTATAAAAAATGAATCACAATGAATGAAATAGAATTTTGTGACATTTAGTTAGTTTTGTTAGCAATGTTAGTACATATTGGTAAAGTGCAATAAGACTGTATTTGTATTCTTTAAAGACTACAGGTCGAAGTGTACTGATATATTTTAATATATCAGTATTATATAAATATATCAACATAATATATAATATAATAATAATAAATAACTGATGATATTTTACTCATGAGACATCGGTTCTATTGTTCTTCTTTTCATTTTTTAAAAATATTTGTTGCTTTATGGAATAATTGTTGTCATTCAACTTATAGCAAAGAATTGTAATCCAAATATATGCATTTAGGCAGGACGATATCTAAATCTGTTTACCATTTTTTAACGTAATTTGATACTGACATTGAAAAATCACTGAAAATGAATAAAAGTGCACTGTACTGAGATTTGTGGTAATTAAAAGGAATTTAATAGTACTTGTCAAATTTGCATTAGACATCCGAAATTGATAACATTTACCTTTCATTTTTCGTTGTTTTTGCAATGAACACAACTTCGTTAAAGTTCTTTGTATCGAATTTGTTTTAATTTTAGGCCAAAGGTATCTTCTTTTCAACAGTAATGAATTTTTGTCAGGGTTGCTTACTAAGTTTTTATGAACACAACATTAATCTGGTTTTTGAATTGATTTGAAAATAAAAAAATGAGTACAGTTTGATGAAATATTTTAGTTTCGTATTTTATTTTGCATTTACTAATATATTGAACTAAACCATTTTTTATTATTATAATAAAAGTATATAATTGTATTTGAATTAAAATAAAAATAAATATCCACGTAAATAAAGAAACAAAAATGTATGATTATCTTGAAATCTGTTGGGAACAACTTTCACGTATTTATCTTTGGGATCGTCTTATAAATACAAATAGAAAAAATTGTTGAGCCATGTTTTCTGTGTATGACCGTATACGTGTATTCGATGTACGTCTGCCAACAATCAAACGTGTATCACTTTATTTATATGTTTGTAATTTTTATTTTTATTTTTCTAACGTGCTCTTTTTATACATTTTGCAATATATCGACAAATATTTTTTATCGCATTATTATTAAATATCTTATTTTTCACGTCATTCTTATTACAATAAATTTTTAAACGAAATAAATATAACGCTCACTTATGTTAAACACCATTAAGTAATTTTAAAATTGTTAAATATATTTTTAGCTATTAAAATATCTTTGAATGATTCATATATTTGTACTTCAGAGCAATGTAAATTTTTGTATGCCAGTCTATTACATCAGTCGTTTACGAGTCACTTCGATTAAGTCCATTTGTGATATTTCTGATTTTTGCAAATTTAACGGTATCAAATTTATTCCATTTTTGTACAATTTAATGGAATATCATTTACAAAAATTAGGAAATATCAAAAAATGGCCTTAATCGTATACAATACACTGGCGTACAAAAGTTTACATTGCTCTGAAGTATAAATTCGAAATCATTTAAAGATTTAGTCGTTGAAAAGAAATTTAACGAAATGGAATGTATTCGATTAAAATTGAGAAAACCCAAAAAACAAACTTAAACACATTGGTTCATATATTATTGTAAGTTCATTTTTAATATTTACCAATATTTGTAAATTTAAATTTTAATTTAAATTCAAATGTTGAACAATAAACGTCCGAATATTAACTGAACTCTATTAAATGAACATCCGCAAAATTGAGTACAATATAATCCATGCACGATCATACATGTATTCATTTTAACATGTAACGATTTTTCTTTCTTACAAACGAATTTATAAACGCCCTACTATAAAGTGTGTATATTTTTATTTGTTATTACCTTTTTATACAATGCACTTTTAATTGAAATGTTAAAATATTAATTTTAATCAGATAAAATTAATTGTTTAAGCGATGGAAATATTGTTTACTGTTATTATTAAAATATTTAAAACGAAAATATGATTTACCTGTGTTATAAAAAATGTAATTAAAGTAACGAAAGTATCTATCTATATATCAAACTGTACAAATATTGCAGAAATGTTTAACTTTTTAATTTTATTAAAATTAAGACACATTTAGTGTTATGATTCATTATAGTTGAATCATGCTTATTATTTATTTACAGAACAATTAATGCTTTGAGTTAATAAAATCAATAATTGATTTTCTTCGAATATTTTACATTAACTGTTAATCGAATAACGTTTTGAACAAAAATAATGAAATGTAATGTCTTAAATATATCGAATCTGGTAACTTTCTTAACATTTTTTTTCTTCCAAAAGTGTCATTGGTCGTTTTGGTAGTATACGTTCTAGTATTTTCATGAGTCATTTCATGAATCTTTTACAGTGCTTTGTCTGTTTAAGATTCCCTGCTCTAACTTTTGTCAATTAACCAGTAAAGTTGATATTTATATCGTTCAACTGTCACAGTTTTAGTCAGATTGAGAGAAAAATACGAAACACTCTTGAAATCCCACCAGATTACAGGAGAAGCTTTTTATTGTGAATATTGGGTTAAGCAGTTGACGGCAGTAATTCTGCCGCATTAACCTACAGTTTTCTCTTTTGCAGATCGCCGTAGAATACCGTCATTCATTATTTTATACAAAAAGATTTTTTTTCATCGCATTGTTAATTGGTTGACATTTATTTATTTAAAACCAGAATATAAGAACACAATAATTATACAAAAATAATCAACATACAGTCAGAAGTACTCATAATAAAAATAATAAATAATGTCGAATCTATTTGAATACATTTGAAATACCATATATTGAAAATTCATAAAACATGAGACAAATTATAGAAATGTATATAAAAAACATCAAAAAACAGTTTTATTTTCAAAAACAAATTTAGGATATCTAAATGAAGATTACGATATCTCATTTAATTCCAAATATCTATCATTTGATACAATTAATTATTGAAAAAAAAATTGCACAATAACAAAAACACGCATGTAGAAGATAATGTAAATAATTCAACTGAACAATAAACTCATACAACATAATAGCATGAAATTTTGAATAATGACTAATTTTAAATAATGACTACTTACAAAAAATTAGAAAACTGAAACTAGATAGTTAAATTAAACAATGTAATCAACAAAAACATGCAATCAACAAAAAACAAAGACGAACAATTGTATTGAATATTATATTAATACAATGTAAATAAACAATTCAATTTAATGTAGTTCTGAAGAGGACCGAATAAGATCGAAACGTCAGGATAATAAAGAAAAAACTTAGTTGAAAATATAAAAAGCATTAATATAAATACAAAAAGTGTTTTTTTTTTTTTTTTTAAAGTGGTATAACAAATGCAGGACTGTTTTATGTCGACTGTATGTAGAGTACTGGAATGGTCATCACAACTGTTGGGAACATATGATTGTCGTTCAAATATTTTTTATTTATTTATTTGTCATTTCACCTAATAATATAATCAATTTTATAACTAACGTAAATTTTATACCGCGTCATCCCAGTAAAGTTATTTTCAATATTTGGAATTTCGTCGTTGATTAGTAATTTTATTTGATATATTCCATTTCGGATTATGCACAGTTTAAAAATATTTTATTTAGTTGAGTTAGTTTAATTTAAAATAAGTATAGAAAGCACGCTGGTGACATTAAACTTCGACCGTTCTTAGCACAAAAGAAATTAAAGAACACGCTAAAGTCACAAAATACTAAAAAGTTTGCTTGTTTAATCTTCGTTGTTATCGCAGCCTCACGTATAATAGCTTCGGACTTTCATCTTTCCGTGTTTTAAATAAACTTTACGTTTTTGTATTTACAATACGCCTTTTGTTATAAAAAGTCTCGTTTCGCGACGTAAGAAAACCAAAACAGAGTAGTTACAAATTAAACGTGTATATCAAAATGCCGATCAATCACACGAAAAATTCAATTGCACAAACTTTCGATCAAAAGTGTTTTCTTTTTTGTTATCACGTAATATTTATATAATTAGTAATCGAGCTGGAGCTTGAGTTGGGTTGAATCAGTCGTGATACTATTTCGATGGAAAATTAAATGCAATAAAACATGCATTTAACGTATTTAATTTGAAACTGTAACAAAGTTACTACAGTTGTCATAATTACGAATTCATGTTCAAATTTTAAACTTTAACTCGTGAAATTGTTCTTATAAATTTAAATAATTTCTTTATTGCGATTTCCAAAATTAGTATATTTAATTAAATAAAAAGTATATAATGAAATTATTTTACGTAATACAATATTTTTACAAGTGCTCACTTTTATGAAACATAAGGTGCATATGTATGTTCTAGTAACAAAAATGAACATTTCATCTAAGAATTAATTTGTAGATTTAATTGCATGTAAATTAATTAATAATTAATAAAGAAAAATTTGTATTTGCATCTTGGTTTCATCTTTCAAATGGTTTAATCAATGTAATTCGCATATATATATAGAAAGCAAGATGCTTAAAAACCAATTTTATTCGTTTATTCGTGAATAGAAATCAACAACGACTTGTATTTATGAACTATATTTGATTAATTAATAATAGCATTTTAAAAGAACTTTTTAATGGTACTAATTTAAAACTTATAGTACACTTTTTGAAAACATCGTATATGGTACTCCTTCCGTCAGAAGTATTTCAATAATTATGCAAATAAAATCAAAAATAAAAATAAATATAATTTCGAGAATTTGCGTTCCATTTTGCAATTTGTCTTTGAACTCATTAACAAGGCTTGGGTGAATTACTGCTTCAAACGCATAGATGTTTGTAGCTTCTGGATAATATATAATAAAACTGAAACAAACTTCTTGTTCGAAAGGAATGTTTCATCCTATTTTTGGGATGACTCTTTAATTGTCATATAATTCAGCAATATATATTTACTAACTTTACTCTGCTAAAGTCTAGATATAACTGAAACAAAAAAAAAATAAAATAAATAAATAAATAACATTTATCATAGAAATCCAGTCAATTAGAAATAACAATGCTTGTGTTGAGGTTCAATCTATGGGTTACAAATACTATAGGTTCAATGCTATGGATCTATTCGACAATTTAATTATAGTAAATGTGCAGTTGTGATAAAGCATCTGCTACACAAGTAACTACAGAACATCTGTAGGCTTTGCCACGACTGCCAAAGATAAAATTACAAAAAAACAGAATTATAAAATAAACAAATTTTGCCTACTGAATTTAAATTCACGAGGTGTGATAAAAAAATAACCGGAAGATTAGTTTTTTTTTTTTAAACATCTTTATTTATTCATCGACTTCAACTCTGTCCCCTTCAATGTAATCCCCTCCGGATGTAATACACTTGTGTCAGCGCTTTTTCCAATCTTGGAAGCCATTCTGCAGCTTACTTTTCGGTATGCTCTCCAGCTCTTTCAGAGATCATGTTTTTACCCCATCAATGATGGCAAAACGTCATATTTTCGTAGTTTTCTTCAATATTGGAAATAGATAGAAATCACAGGAAGTCATGTTTGGCGAATATGGTGGTTGAGTTAACATAAGGGTTTTGTTTTTTGCTACAAAGTCACCGTCGTTCTTAGTCGAAAATCAACAATTTCGGAACAAACTTTGCTGCCACACTTTTCATGTCCAAAGCATTCGAAAAAATGGCTTGTTATGAATGGAATAATATACCGGCATCAGAGATTTATGTGATAATAATTCGACGATTTTCCAGAATTATTTTCTTCTTTTCTTCAACGTTTTCGGCGGTTATTGATGTGCTAAGGCGGTCGTCATCTTCAACGTCTTTACGGCCTTTTTTTGAAAAGTCTATATCACTCATGAACTTTTGTCTTACTCAAAGTATATTCACCAGAAGCAACAGTCAACATTTCAAATACACTTTTTTCCGTTTATCAAGCAAAACTTCATACAAATTCTTTGATCCATCTGTTTCAAAAGTCAGAAATCGTCGAGCACACCAAAACTCGTCTAATCTTTTCGATAATCAATAATTCAAAACATACGAAAACGCCAACATAGGTCAGAAACATGTGTGCCAAAAAACTGAAAACAATGTTGAAAATTGGATTTATAAACCTCGCGAAATAAACAAAATCTGACTTGACTTTCATAATTCCAAACAATACATTAAATGATAGTCATTTTTTAATTACCTTTCAATGCAGACCTTTTGGAAATAAGTAGCTTTCTAAAATGTATTAAAATCCCACAATTATTGTAATAAGAAATAGATATGGTATTACATTGATCAGTTATAGAATTATTGTTACTTCATTTTCAAACTAATAAGAATAACAACAATTTTCTCATAAAACTATATTTTGTGCAGTTTATTACAGTAGGTGGAATAGGTACAAAGCTGCGTCACTTGACAAAATAATAATGTAAGATGATTACAATGCTTCTTAAACTCTGATGGCTATTGTACAATCGTTAATAAAATTTGTTTTTATCAAAGCTGCATTTTTCAACCTTAACGCAAATATTTGTTTAGTTATCAAAAGTTTATCCATTTGTTCACGAAGAAAACAGATTCTCATTGGTTAGTCATAAAATGTACGCTTCAGAAGCACCACAATATGTGGCATGAGATTATAAATAACTATTGTTATATATATACCAATGGTTGTGTTTCGATATTATATGTTTTCACGTTAAACGGCGAAGTTTCATTTTCTCTGCGGATCTTGAAAAAAGTACTGATATTATAAGGATATTGCAAATTTATTAGGATTTCGTTTATCGATTAAATTATCATAAATAAATAACTCCGATGAAAATGAAACATCCGAAGCAAAGTTTTGAAATGTTTGAAATGAAAATCAATATTAATTTTAAATAATTCATTTAAAAAATATCACTTAGACTTCGCGTTGTTTTATTCTACTATAAATTGTTGTAAGTGATCGTCAGCGTTGTAAAAAAAGCGTTATTGACTTATGACGGTTACTATGTTTGTTGCGATAACTCAGAGTCGAACCAGCGATGCAGCTCAATTAAAATTAATTAATTTATCGTCACCTTTGCATTCACGCGAGTTGTCGCAAGAACGATTTTTAATTTTTAATCCAATGCAAAAACAAAGCTCGCACGTGTAACATACAAAGAAGTCGAAAAATGTTTTGATCACAAGAAGCTATTTCTGTTGTAAATTAAGCTTTGATTGAATTGAAAAATTAACAGGAATAAATGATCAGCGACGATGACATAATTGTAAAGTGTTTATTAAATTGTATGCGCTCATACGTGCTTATGAGAATTGCAGTTTTAACTCTGAATAACGAGTCTCTAGTTAGCGTTCCTATGCTGATCGCCGTAATACGTGTTGTAGCTCTGGAGTTACACCGAAAACTCGAACTTATCACGTAGTTGCAAAATGATCGTTTAATTTGATACCCATAATTCATGCGCGTGTAATTGCTCTGACTTTGCACGACGACAGTGTCCAAATTCATTCGCACTCTACAATGAGAGGGACTGAAATGTAATTTTCACAATCCCGTTGAAAAAATGCGTTTTATTCAAAGTACCATGTGTCATAAAAAAAATAATGGGGTTTTTTCTGATTTTTTAAACTTTTTAAATTTGATTTTCAATAATTTTTCAGCTTATTAGTACTCGTATTTCTGGCTTGAGTTGTTTTTAGTTGTTTTGAAAGTTTAGTTCACATCAATAATCACCGAAAACGTCGAAGAAGCGACGAAAACGATTCTGGAAAATCATCGAATCACAATCATGACAAGCAATTTTTTCGAACGTTTTGAGCATGAAACGTGCGGCAGCAAAGTTTGTTCCGAAATTGCTGATTTTCGCCCAAGAACAGCGGTGGCTTTTTCGGAAAAAACAAAATCGTTATGTTGCTTCGGTCGCTGTATTCGTCGGAGATGATCCCTTGCGATTTCTTTCTATTTCCAATACTGAAGAAAACGATGAAAGGACGACATTTTTCGTCCATTGATGAGGTAAACACAGAATCTCTGAAGAAGCTGAAGGGCATACCGAAAGGTGGGTTCCAGAAGTGCTTCCAAGATTGTATTACATCTGGAGGGGGTTATTTCGAAGGAAACAGAGTTGATGTTGATGAATGAATAAAGAAAAACGATTATTCCCGTTATTTTTTGATCATACCAGGATGTTCAAAGTGTCTGGGCGGTTCATACGAAATCGATGAAACGAAACGCTTTTGACCATGTTGATTTTCATTTAGTCGAGATCGGAATTGCGCTGTCGAAAATTAAAGATTAAAATGGCTTAATTTTTGAGATTTGCGCCGATTACCACAGGATGCGTGTTATTATAAGGAGGTTCTCAAAGTATCAATCAGGGTTGGACAAAAAGGAAAGGAGTTGGTTAAAATTCATTAAGTTGCACCTTCCGTAGTGTCGTCATTACTCGCACTAGTTGCGACTTAATGGATTTAGCGCGTTCGGTGCGCTCGCTCACAACGAAGTGCCGTCGAAATTGATTATCGTGAAGAATATAAGTTTAAAAATTTGGATTTCCGTAGAGGAGAATGTTCTTTTATTTTACCTATGTGTGCTTCTATTAAGCAATGTTTATGGTAATGTTTTCGTGATAAAATTAGTAAACGAAGTATCGGAAAAATGTACTTCGTTTAAAATGTAAGCACTTAGAAGATACCGAATAAATGTGTCATAATAAAATTAATGCATGAAATTTGATAAAATTAAATTTAATTCCAAACAGGATTAAAATCAGTAACAATATTATGGGCCATGTTTCATCAGTGACAAAGAAAATCATTTAATTTCCCTACTAGACGTTTAAGCGAGGCATTTTTTTCATTATTTTTTGAGCCTGAAAAAAGTGTATCTTATTTGGGCGAATTTTGTATGTCCATGAATAAAGACATAATGAAATCCAAATAGGTTTACATGAATATGTAAAGCCCAATTACGCTACTTTATTTATCCCAAGTATGATGTAATTAAGGTTGCTCTAGTAAAAGAATACTAAGGTTTATAACAGGATTCCACGAAACCGAGGTAATTAAATAGGACGTCTTATTGTCATTGTTATTAATATCCGATAGGGTACAATTGAAGTGACCTAACATAGTCCAGAGTTTTCTTGTGCATTTCTCAATTTTGAAAAATGAGGTAATTAGATGTCTCGCATCATTAAAACTCAATTCAATTACTTTATTTTCATAGAGGAAATTGTAATCAAACTGAAGTTATTAACATAATTCCTACCATGGTTTTGTGTAGTACCTAGTTCGATCAAAGGGTAGTTCGACACTTTTGTGTTTGAGTACTAATACCTTGGGAAGAATTTTTAAAATAGTTTTTGTTTAATTTGTTTTATTTTATCAGCAAATTAATTCAACATTGTAAAGTTGTTTCGCATTAAATAAATTTTGAAAGATATTTTTTGATCCTCGGTAGAAATAGTGTTAAACGTATCTTTATTATTATTATTACTATTGTGTTTATTATTATGTTTATATATATGGATATAATAATGAAATAAGCATTATGTATTTATGTGTCGATATGCGAATAGCTCATTGAAATGAATTGATTACGTGTTGTACTTGAATTTTATTGGCTATTGAATTCTGCTATTCTTTTATCATACATACATGCACATATAAAAATGCTACTTAATTATGAATACGAGTAAAGTGTACCGCAGAACTTCTCTTATGTTCTAATTAGTACGCTGATTACGCAGTAATTTGTATCATTGTATATCTGAAAAATGGTATTTATGGGAGGAAATAAGGAAGTGCTGTATTTTAATCAAATCACAAGTGTTGCTCATTTGACTCATGATCGTTTAAGATGAATCAATGATGGTCTTGCAATATAATAGGGATGCATTATAAAAAAAAAACTTATTCCAATTTCATTATAATGTCCATTAGAATTTGTAAAGAAAATTGTGATACATGTATTTGTAAGATCATGAAAGTATCAAAACTTAATTTTAATAACAGCATCTGTAATGCACATTTAAAAAGAACTTGTAGATGTTGTACGGACAATAATTGTTAAAGAATGATTTATCGTACTAAGGCGCGCTTTAAATAAACGCTAAATAATTATTAAATCTATGTGTAATTGCTTATACATTAGAATTGGTCTAATAAAAATCATGTCATAATGTCTAGTAATCTGTGTAGTACTTTGAGAACAAAACATAAACATTTGAATGTTATTACATATCGTTTTAATTAATGTCTGAGCAATCGAATTATTGGGGAACTCTTTCATGTAGAGTTTAATGCTCCTGCATAATTACTTTTTTATAATTAGTATGAAATAAATTTAACTATCTTCAATTTACTAAAAATTCTCTCATAATTCTAACGTTATTTTATTCAACATGAAAATTAACGTAATAAAGGATTAAAAACAGATAAGTAGCATTATTTGTAATAAAAGTTCTATATTTTTTTTGCAATAATTTTTTGAACGCGTAAAAATGAAATAGATTTGATGAAAATCTTGAAAAATTTATAAATTTGTAAAATGTGCATATGTTTAAAAATTATATTATATAGATGTAAGATTAAATTAACTAATGTAATTCATATAAAAATAAATGATTTACACTAGTTATTTCTTAGTTTCGCATGGTGTTTATTTAAAAAGTGAAGTTTACATGTTCAAATATTACAGCATTATTATCAATAAATCACTGTGAACGTCAATTTCCTGTAGAAGATAGTATTGAATATTTTTTGATTAAATTTAGTTTAATAAACGTTCAGACTTTTTTTATAGAAGATTATTAAAACTGTTAAAAATAGAAAATGATGAATACCAATGCTCTTTGTCCAACTTTAACTACAAATGAAATATTCATTTTTATACATTTCAGTTAATTATTCAATTTGTTGTAATGAAACGTGTTAATCGTATCACTCATTTAATAACATTCGATATAGTTCCAAATTACGAAACAATTATCGGATATTTTAGCATTATTAATATAATTTTAATATTATTAACATAATTCCTCATTTTATTATAATAAAATACTGTAATATTTATTTATATAGATTTTAATTGAATATGAAGAAAATTTTATTTTTAGAGAAAAGTTTATTCAACAGTACAATATTGAAATGTTTGTTCAATACGTCGTTTTCTGTTGTATTAATTATTAAAAATGTATGACGTTAATAACGATAGGAAATTTTTTGATCTGAAAAAAATATTGAATCTTAGTAATAGTGAACAAAGTTGCGAGTCTTTTTTTACAAAACATTTTTAAATGAATCGAAATTTGAGTACCGCGGCATATTTTCATCATTCATTGCACGGTTCGTGTATTGTACGATGTTGTTGCTGATGTCAAATAATTAATATCAGTATCAACAGCGGAACACATTGTACCCATATGAATCGGAATCATGGACGTGATATTTTATTACAGTAAACTGAAATAAATTTGTTTCGCTCAAAAATGCATAATGCCGAAGTACAAGGTACATAATTAATTTATTAGGCAAAATATTCGAGTATTGAAATGGATAATAATTTAACTTATTAACGCCCGTATGGGTCGTTTTCAGTTTTCTGTATAACATTAATAATTCATATATTCATATTCCATAAATCACTTGAAAATTAATAACATAACTGGAACATCAAAATCTAAATTCAATGTAATAATCATTATTTTATATTTCAAATATTATTTTAATTGAAAACGAGAAAGAATAAACACAAAATAATCTTCTTTTAAAGGATTATTAAAAGTAATCTTTATTGATTTTAAAATTTTAATTATGCTATTTTTTTATACATTTTTTTTTTTATTTTACCATGTTTTTATAACAACGAGAAATTTTTCGTAATAAGAAAATAGTCGGGAAAATTTTGCATAATAAAAGTGCGGGAAATGGAATCTAGTATTTTAATTCGAAGCCATCAAAAAGAGAACATTTTGCTCGAAAAAAGAGTATTGACATGTAAATGCTGGCTACAAGATCTCGATATCGACACAATTCTCGTTTTCAGTCGATATCTTCATTTCCTTTCCTGGGTTTCGACATGCGGCATTTAATTTCGAACGTCCTCTTTGCGCTGCAACATTCTTTGTAGTCAAATGGATTTCTACAAAATCACACTGTGCAATCGCCTTTGTCGTTTATTATTTTTATTGATGCCAGATAAAATAAATGCACGAATTCTTATCAGCCAAAACCTGTTTATTTATCCCTAACACTTTCGTGTTAAATATTTTACATTGCTGGACTATTAGCGGGCTTGATAACGATCTGCTCCTGAAGGAGGTAAATGAACCGCGTGATAAAGACAAAGTCAAATATGAAATGAAATTGTAATAACTCATCAAGATTGTATTGTAGTTTAAATGTATTTAAATTTCATTATAATCACTGGTACACACATACATTCACTAATACTAAGCAAATGCTGGCAGATGTATCAAATTAGGATTAAACAAATGTTGGTTAAACTTGTGAAACATTTGAATCGATTATTATAGTTTCTGCAAAAAGTTGTTTCGGTGTTAAACAAAGTAACTTAATTTTGGAAAATATTCATACGACGTTAAATTCATATTAATTAAATCGGGAAATTAGTTATGCAATTTCGTTTTCATTTTAGTCAACGTTGAAATATAGCATGCAACGTTTTACGCCGAAAGTTATTTAGGGAAGTGTTAGCAAAAAGTCGTTTAATACAGCTTTGACATTTTTATGAACGTTCAATCAACATTCAGTAGAGAGACAGTGGTTATTGAGATGTGTCAAGGACATTTTAAGAAATATTCGAAATTGCATTTATTTATTTTTAGTCGTTTTACGAAAAACCATCGATTTTAATCTATTGTGAAAGATATTGTTAACGAATTGCTGGAAAGTACGTTGCATTTATAATTATAAAATTTGACAAAATTTGTGTTTCAAAATGAATGCAAGGTAAAAGTGAAACTGAGATTTGATGAATTCTCACTCATTGGCATTGTAAATTATAAGTTATAATTTACATTTCTGTGGTAATTAAGGTTTCATAGTTCTATAATGTTACATATTCTTCTGTATGCAATTAAAATATCTAATACATATCAATTAATACGTTTTACAACAATAATTCATGATTGTACTTATTTTTTAATTTTTTATCGTGTACACTTAATATATTCGGTTTACATTTTTTTCTCATATATATAATAATATTTTATAAGCGAGGAAATTAATCTTTTCAAGAAAATTAGGTTAAATTTTAAGATGCAGTTATCAAATTAATTGTTTGCAAAAATATAAATAATCGCTAAACATTTTGCTTATTCAGTGTTTAAAAAATATAGTAAATCACATTTATTTCATTTTTATAAATACTAAAAATTCAAAATTTCATAAAAGAGAGTTTCTAAATCACTCAGTATTAACAGGGATTTATAATGTTATATACAAGGCACATTTTATATAATTAACTTCTTATTAATGAATTGTTTAATTAAGTTCTCTTTTACATGCTCTAATATTTGATTTATTCAAACTAAATTTTAGTCCTATTAACAGATTATAATTTATACGTCCGACTAACATTTTGCCTCACTAATCAAATCATCATTCCCACACAAAAACATTTGAAATTAGCACTTATTATATTTCGAACGTATTGTTTCATTACGTCAACCTTAAGTTTTCAATGAAAATATCATTTTTTTATCCAAATGAAAAATTTCTTGACATGAAATTAGACGATATAATGAACGAATAAACCATAAAGTTTAAAACTTTTGTACAAAGGAGGAAGATCTTTTTGTTGGAAAAAAAATTTTACATTGAACAAAAATCTGGTCATAAAGAGCAGTTTTTTCTTTGGTTATTGCGCATCTCTGAATAGTGTAGGTTAAACCTGTAGTAGTCATTGAATCGGTACTGGTGACATTCATAGAAGAGTTGAATTTTATTTGTTCTGAAAAGCTATAATTGAACAAAAACGCCTTCAAATCGAGAAGTAGAGACTTCATAAGGAAGACAAGAGAATTATCCACTGTGGAAATATTGCAGATTCATCATACGTTGTAATAAAATGTGAATTGAATCTGTTTTTCAGGCACATTAATTATTATACAAATAAATAAATTACACCATAAAAAGAAATCTTATCTTCACTAGTAAGAATTCATATAACCATTTCAAAAGGGCCCATAAGTTCAATGATGAATCTGAATTTTTATGAATGGAAAGCTGTATATCGTTATTCACTTGTTAATGTTTAAATTTTCAAAGATAGCCTACTTGTTGTTTTTCCTTTCTTTTTTCCACGTTCTCTGATTGTTTAATGCTTCCAAGACTTTGCGTTTGTAATAATAATTCTTCGGTGTCTTATTCTGAATAATCTTTTCCAGGCTTTTTTGTCTTGCTTTTAGTGTTTATGAGCCTTAAGGTACGTTTTTGGATTTGGCCTCTGCG
>JABFOX010000016.1:0-28296 GCA_022817665.1 Axea sp. ZL-2020
GAGAATTTTCCGTTATACTTTATTTTCTAAATCCCTTGGGTTATTCTGGTGTTTTTTTGTTTTTTTTTCGTAAGTGACCAGGTTACGTATCTATATAATACTACTGTATTATTGTTATACATTTTATATACATGTTATACATACATACATACAATACAGGTAGTATTATTGTTATACATATCCGGATTTTAATTTTGCAGAATAAAGCATGCAATTTAAATAATTTACTTACTTTTTTTACGTATAAGCATGCATTCCCGGCATGTAATCACTTCTTGATTTCAATATCGATTTCATTGTTTTCCATAATAATTGTACAGAGATATTTAAACTTATTTATTTATTTAAACGTTAGGTTAGCTACCTGCAATTCCGATTTTCTCTCTATAGATAATATTAGATATATATATCAATAATATCAACTGACAACATTGTACGAATAGTGTCATAAGTATGATGATGATCACAATTCCAAGAGTAGTAAACGGGTATTGTATATAAGTTTTTAAGTTTAAAAAAATTGTTTCATAATACCTATATAAAAGCTGGAATACATTTAACATATGTAATATTAAATGTTATTTTGCATTATATTTATACAAATATTGCATACTTTATTTATGTTACAAAATAAAAATGTTTATTAATTTTAACAATTTAATCATTAAATGTTACAAAATATTATAAAGCCTTATAATACATTGATTTAAAAATTTTTGTTATAATAAATATTAATATAGAAATATTTTTATAGTACTTAAAATGTTAAAAATTGTATTTAAAAAATTTTTACGTTCTGAGCTTCAGTTATATGCTTTCTGACAATATAATTATTGCGGGAGACATAACCATTGTTAACCGCCCTAAACGTCAAGGACGAATTCGCGAAAATATTACATTCTGGCGAATCGTGTACCCTAAAGTAAAGATGACACCGCGTAAACTGCGAACGTTGCAGTTTAATCACGTGGAAACCAGGGAAGATTCGCGTAGTGATATCGTTTTGAACCAACGCTGTATGGGAATCTTCCTCCCGGAATTCACAATTGAATGTCTGTATGAAAGAGGGCCCAAAAACAACGCTCCAAAATCTAATTCCAAAGACTGCTCCAAAACCTAATTCCGAAGATTGCCCCAACACCTTATTCCTATAAGAATTAGTGGTTCCGTATCACTCACAATAGTATACGAGAAATAGTTAACACTTAGAACAAACTTGTGGTTTCACACCACGCAACACATAAAGTCGTCTACGATCGAATTGTCAATTATATCTAACAATTTAAATAGAATATTGTAAAATAGAATTGGCGGTTGAATAAAGATTCTTTAATTAACCTAATTAACGGAATGTACTTTTCGGATATATATTACACGTTAAAATATTAATACACACTGTAATCATTAATATCAAATAAAAGAACTAAATCGAACAATAATGAAAACTAATAAAATAATAAAAAACTGAAAATGCAAATATTCATGTATAATTTTTTGTTATTACCATACTAATCCTGTGTTATGCAATGTTTTGATTGTTAAAATTTCGTAATTTTTTAACCTGATAAAATTGCCTTGCAAATTCAGTACTTAAAACATCTTTATTTTAAGTTTTGTCACAAAATAATCAAAGTAACATCAGTTTTGACACGGTATTTGCTGAATTGTTTTAATATATATTGTTACACAATTCTTACATGTGTTTGAATATATTTTATACATTTATATTTATTATTTATATTGTCATTTATGTGAAACTGTTTATAGTAATAAAAACTTATTTGACTTAATGACTTTCGGATTGAATGCAGTAGTATTTGCATATTCCTCAAGATATTCATCTTTGAAAGTGTTTAAATTTATACGTATTTAATATAATGATCGTCTGATAAATTTTGCAGTGTGCGAGTTATTTTCAGATAAACTCATAATGTTGGTATTAATGGAGAGGTCATTCCAATATTAAGTTTAGTTTATCTAAACCGTATAGTTTGTAAATAGTGCTGGTTTAAATATGTTGAGTGTTCAGATATGAAAATCGCATTATAATAATTGGAAAGTGCACTTAAAAGTGTTTTTAAATTTTAACATCCTTTCAATATCATAATGCATGAAGAAGTCAGTAGTGAAAAAAAATTTAAGCCGACAATCAATAAATTATGTATTGATAAATTAAAGGAACCATGAGATCAGTGCATTCAGTGTTTATAAAATGTTGCACCATTTCTTAGAAATGGAAAATGTTGGTAGCTTGTGGGTGTCATACACAATCAAAAATCAGCCAGAAACAATTAAGATCAATTGTAAAATATATGGGGTCAAAAAGTATCTAAATAAATTCATTACAAATGATGATAGATATGATAGATATTATTCAATATAAAATCGAAACGGAATAATCAAGAGTTGATAATAATTTAAGATTTTTTATTCTGATAACACTCGACTATCATTGACCGACATGAATTTATTATGTCTCTGATTTGTGAACCAATCAACACGAAATTTATTATTTAAGAATCACATACCATTTACTCTATGATTTGTGGATCACTTACTAATCAGTATTACTCATGGACTTATAATAATCATTTTAATAAAAACGTGTTTTGAACTTAAAATAACTTTCGTGTGCTATAAATTTTAAGATTCTTTTCCCACAGCATTAACTGAAACAACCTAAGAAAGTTTAAGTATGGATTTGCTTATGTAAACACGGTTTTAATTATTCCGTTTTGCTAACGGATAATTTAAACGCTATGTAGAGTATTTATTAAAAGTAAATTTGTCCGATAGTGCGTTTAAGATAAATCAAATAAAAAATATGATAATAAAGTTTAAAGGAAAATCAGTGCACACTGCAAAACAGGGGAAGTTTCAAATTAAGAAGGCATGACGATCTTTACTGAGTATGCAGGAAACCTCGTAAATACCACAGTAAATAGATATTAAGGTATATTTTATAATAAAGGGTTGGACAAGATGTTTGGTAATTGTACAATAATCTATAATTTACAATTTAATATAACATACCAAAATTATTAGAATTCTTTTTTATATTTATCAATCGTTTTCTTGTAAAACAGATTACAATATTTTTTTGCAAATATTATTAATAATTAAATTTAATAAATTAAAACATCATACAATAAACGATAATATAAAATTATTTTCAATTAATTTGTATTACTTTATATTGATTTTTATTTACTGAGGAAAAATTATCTTGATGCTCTAAAATTAGCATGTTACTGTTAACTGAATAGTGGTCTAGAATTGATTTATAGTCTGGGTATTAAATACAATCACATTGCTGACAATACTTTGGCGGTATAACCAATTCGAGAATAAATATATAATACCGTTGTACTGAAATGATAGTAATTAAATTTGTTAATGAATCTTTGTTCCAAAGATAGTGAATCTTCTCAAGCACAGAAACATAAGTTTTTAATTAGAAAAAAAAAAAGAAGATAAAACCTTGTGATTGCTTTTTGTATATATAATATAAAATATATAAAAATGAAAACACTCGTAGAAATAAAAGTGCATTGTAAAATATGTCACTTTAACTGTCAGAATATAGTCCTCTTCTAAAATTGTGCTAGACTGTTTTAAAATATGTTAAGTTAAGAATAATCCATTATTCTTCAAATTATATGTTTAATAATCATTAGAATCCTGTTCTTGAATTCCAATCAAACAATACTTGATCGGATTTTTTACTTTCCTGCAAAAAGTAATTTGTAAAGTACAACTAATTATATTACTAGATATAAATAATCAAAATTATAAAACTACAAAAATTTTATATATGACTCTTGTTCAATAGTGACAAAACTAAATTATTGTAACCAATTTATTCAATTTAATAACATTGGCTAAACTCTAAAAGAAAGAAACATATATCGATATTTGGAAAGAAATTGTATATAGAATATAATGATAATATGAGCAATGTAGTAAATTTCACTTTAGCTATATTTATACTGTGTCAAAAATATGAGAATTTCGTTATTATTAAATGTTGTACAATTTCTTTGTAAAAATTTTAAGTCTTCTCAACCATATCAGTGTAAATAATAAAAAGTAATATTTTACTATATTGCAAAATAAATTTGTTAACAAGTTAATGAATTTAAATTATTAAATATATTTTATAAGATCTTTAATAAACATATATTTAAAAATTTCTTGTTTATTATTATTTTTATTGAAAATTTTCATTAAAATTTTGTGTAAAAATATTACAAAATATTTCAAATGAAAAAGAGACATTTTTAATTTTAAACTATCATCCTTTAATTTTTATTTACTTCACATTCAACAAATATAACATTTTCTAGTCATTGTTAATAAAATTATACAATTTAATATAATCTATTTATTGTACATTACGAGTTGTTTTAAACTAATCTTTGTGAGAATTATATTCACGTTCAATTAAATAATAGTGTAACTGAATGTTATGTAAATTTCTTTCTACATAAAATCACAATAAAATATACATAATTGCCGTGTCATACATTTTTATTTAACTATTAACAAATTAGAAAAATAAAGAATTTCATATTATTTTGATTTTGAGATCATTGACCTCGTAAGATTTTGAGCAGAAATTATATCAATAGTATCATTATAATGTTAACCATCTTCGTGTTAACAATAGCTAGTTGACAGTATTGAAACTGCACCAATTCTAGCTTAGATTGCATCGTGTTATATTAATTCAGTGCAGCTGCATGATACAGTAATCATTGTTAATGTTATAAGTGCGATACTTGTGGATATACATTTGTATATATTATATACACACATATTTAAATACAATTAGTTATGATTTAAAAATTAGTTTTGGTTGAAATAAATCTTCTATAAAATAATTTGACATTTTTAACTTGCTCAACCCTCCCAGAACGTATTTGTGTTCCAACAACTTTTAACTAAGTTTAAAGAAATTTAAAAAGTTGTATTTCACATTTTATGCAGTTTTATAACTGATAAATCTCGTTCTATTAATGAACAAATTAAGAATTTTCTTAAATGAATAATGAAAATATTTTATAAACAACTTCGTTATAATTAAGGATTATTTAATATAAATAATTATACAAAACCAATATAATGTAATTGTCATTACAAAATTAATAGAAAATATTAATCTATTAACATTTAGTGCATCGTTTGTACAAAGTTTATTCTATCTCAATACATAAAAATAAATATAATGTATATATTTATATATTGAGTAATAATTACGATATGTGAATTGCACAAAATTATACTTGAAATTAGTACAGATATGGTCCTTTATAAATCAAATAACTACTTATCAATCGTTACAAAAATTGTAAATAAAACTAAAAGTAATCGCTAATAAAATTTTAATAAAAATTACGTATTTATTTCTCATATAGCATTGATTTAATTTAATTTTATTAAAATGAATATTTTTAAGGCTGCGTTTAAATAATTTGATTCAAGTAAAATACTTATAAACTGTGTAAATATATAAAATAATACAGAAATTATAAAACATTATATAATTATTTTTAATTTTAATTAAAACTCTCCTTCATGCTTTCTTTGTAAATTATGTATTTAGTGCATAATTTAAATTTTCAAATTAGTTTGTAATAGCTCGGTTGAGATAACTTTTCATAACAATAAAATTAAATGTGAAGAATAATTTCAATAGATTTATTTTGTGTTCTACCAAAATTATGAATCGTGTCATTTGCTTTTACAACTGTACATTAAGTGCCAAAACAAGTACCGATTATCTGATTGTTTAAATAGACATTATGAAAGAAATCATGAAATTCAATATATATAAACATTCTCATGGTTATTACACAAGAAGGATTAGATAATATTTTGATACGAAAGTGTTATAATAATTGCAACATTGGGATTCCTGAATAATTAAACAGTATATAAATTAGTTAATTTTAAATTACTTTAAATTTATATACTTGTATATTAATTACAATTGTCTATTATATATCTTCGATAAAGTTAATATTTTTAATTAAACATTACTATAATTAATTTATATAATTTTAAACTGATTACTTTTGTATGTAAAAATAGGAAATTCGATTTTCCAAAAACAATTAATTAGTGATATTTATCAAATAATTGATATATTTACTCCATTGGTCTTATTTCGATCGACTGGATTACAATTAAAATTATCTATTTACTATGAGTAAATTACTTCCGAAAATAAATAAATATTTTAACTTAACACTAGAACGGCCAGAGTTCGGATATACCTAAAACGACCGACGCCGTCATTTTGACGGCTCAACTGTTTTTCAGCAAGTTTCATACACTAAAGTTTTTTATGTAAAGTTAGTATCATACATTTATTTTTTAAATTATTATTTACATATTAAAACATTAACAGTTTTATATATTATAAATTTATAGCTTTATATAAATAAATATATTTAATTAACATCGATAAATTAGAATGATTTATAATCATAGTTATTTAGAAAAATTGAACAATTATTTTTTATTGAAATTGATTAATAATTTAAAAAAGAATTCACGTTTTCTACGGTTTATATAGAGCACAATTGCAGACGGTCAAAGTTTTACATTTTCCACAATTATTTTGATCTGTTTTTCTTGCAGCAATTTTTGTAGCACAATTGACAATTTTTGATGAATCTATTCCAAACAGCAGATATTAGGTCATATTTGTCAATGTTCCAACGCTGTGATCGGCTAGATCTGTCATTGAACCTGATGTAATGCATTATTTCTTTAAATGTATTCCTACTCATTATACTTTTGCAGAAGTTGTTCCCCCAAACTTTTGACCACAAAGAGTCGACAGATAATTTTGTGGCTCCAGATGCACCTCGTGCATAGAAGATCGAAATAAAAGCATCTAAAAATATCGAAAAGTCTTCTCTTGATCGACGCGCGTCTTCCTCTTTAATGCATTTTATTATATGACGTAAAGTATTATCGTCGATAATAAATTTCACGAACTGGCAACACTTTCATATCTTTTTGCGTGTGATGTGGGTCCTGGAATTTCTCGCAAGATATTCTAATTTGAACAGTTTTCTTTTCTTTTTACATTATCATTTTTTATGTAAATAACTGTCTAAAATTAGTTTCGATTCAATATAAATATGCTTAAATTTAATAAATAATAATTGAATTAACGTTTATAATAAACAAAAACATTGATACAAATATGCTATAGCCAGCAAAATATTAATTTATCTACAACAGCTGTTAAATTGACGCCGCAGCCGTTGTAGGTAGAAGCTTAGTTTGTTATAAAAATACAAATTATATTAAAAAAATAAAGTCATCATATGAATGTACACCAAAAATGATGAAAATTCACCAAAGCATTTTTTTTATTTTCGACCTTACTAAAATGGTGAGCAACTGTGGAAAAAAAACCGTCAATTTGACTGCCTCGGCCGTTCTAGTGTTAAGGTGTGTAATATATTGCTATAAAATTAAGAAAAATGAAAAATCAAAACATTTGACACAAGGTTTTTAAAAAAAATTAAGTTAAAGTACTCAGTGATTGACGCTTAATCAATGATTGATACCTCGATGTTTTTAATGAAAAAAAAAAAAACAAACAAACAAAAAAAGATACGCTCTTAAGTAAAATCGCAAATGTCTATAATTACACCTTCAGACAATTTATGAATAAGAGTATTAATCAATAAAATTTTCAAATTGAAAAACATCATAGTATTTATTTTATTCATCTGTTTTGTGTATAATAATTTAATAAATTTATAGATTATATGTTAAATTTTAAATATAGGTGGGATACTTATAGATTTTAGAGGTTCAATAAAAAATAAAGGTTCCCATTTGAAATTTCATTGTTGTTATCCATCTCACCCCCAAGAAACGGTAAAAGGGAGGTAATTTTCACACCGGCAGATGCTCTTTTTTAAATGTTAAGAGTTTATTTCGGAAATTTTTTTGTACGATACTTTTTTAAGATATTCTGTTGTCAACTTAAAATTAATACGTTACATATGAAAACTAATGTGGACTTAATTTTACAAAATACATTGTAGAATTATATTGTGCAAATTTCATTCATTCAACGACGGTAACTTTCTTAAACTAAAAACTTAACAATCAACATTAATTTTTGTTCATATCATAACATGAATAAATGTTAAATTCCTTTTTAAAACAACATTTAAATAATTAAAACATGACGTCTATTTTTCTAGTCATGTCTAAATTTATAATAAATTTTGTATACTAATGTACGTATATTTTAATATTTCATTAGTTTGTAATTATTGCAACTACTTAAAATGTTAGATAAGAATTTTTTACTTTTCCGTAAAACTTAATGTAAATATATATAATATATACATATATAAAAGATAATGCTTTGTTATATATTAAAGAATTGTTTCTTATTACGTTGATTTATAAAAATCCAATAGTTTTAATAACCCAAGGAAAATAGAATTATTTAAAAATAAGTATACTCTAAAGTATAATTAATTTTTTCGTAAGCAATTTGAACTTAAAGCTTTGAAAAATATTAATATTTACTTTACGCTATCATGTAACAAACGCATGCTCCATTCGTGTTTTTGTTATATAAATTTCAATTGTTATTGCCAGTGTCTAATTATTTTTAATACTGATACTTTCAAGATAGTTTAATGATTAAATTTATATTGCGTTCAGTGTAAATATTTTGCTATAAAATTAAGTACAAATGTATTATTTAATCATTTTTATTCGTTAAAATATTAACACCTATTACTGCATTGTCCATAAAACACATTATATAATTGTAACTAGAAATATATTAAATAGTTCTATGACATACATTTTAGTTTGATTCTATATTTGAAGAGTAAACGATATTTACAAAATCTGAGACTTTCTAAAACAGCCAATTACATTAACACTTACTCTGTTCATCTATATTAGTCTGTCATTAACCCATATCTTAAGTCAGCGTAAATTCGCTTTGTCATGAAACGTAAATCAAAATACATTCCAAGAAAGATTTTTAATCGACCTGTTCCTCCAACTGCAACACTTCTTAAAAAGATTGATATGCCTAAACCTTTAATCTGTGTTTAATTGCTGTCAGTATTTTTTAACTTATCTCACGGCTTAAGATAACACGCTTATTTTCTTTTTCCTCTTCCCACATCTACAACACATAGGCTCCATTAAAGCCATCTGTGGTAGCTGACTGCGAACAACACAGTAGTTGACTTAGTAAATCTCCTCCGGTCAGTATCTACGCGAATATCTTTGCAATTTTCGTTATTACCGGTCTTTGAATAACATGCATGACGAAACCGATTATTCGATGATTCCGAGCAACAAATCGAATTTTTTATTTTTGTAAAAGTGAAAGTTAAGCAGACCCAAAAATTATGACTGAAATTAAAGAAGATCAAAAGTTGCAGTGATAGTGAAATTAAAATTCAATTCGGAACGTGCTAAATAGTTTTGATGATCCGTTAATGACTATTTGTTTATCAAAATTTAATAAGTATTTAATAGTGCAATTTGATTGAAACTTTAGTCAGTATTTTATCACATTTGTTAAATATTAATTAGAATTCATGTTAGTCATTTAAATTACTCATATTTCATTTTTTGTAATTACTGGAAAATTCTTATTTTTAACACAATGATCCAAATTGAAAACATTTCAAACGTTCTTCTTTCTTTAAATTATATTAATCAAATATAATTAAAAAATTTTTTTCTTGTTAACAGCCATCGGAAAAATAAAGGAAAAAAAGTTCATATTTTTTTTTTTTTTTTTTTTCTTTTTTTGAAACGAGTTATATGAAGCGACCATCAAAAATCACCGGGTAGAACGAATCTAATAATTTCACGTCATTTTCGCCAATAATTGTAATTTGTGGACACTGAAAATTTGAGTATCAAATTTTCATGTATCAAAAACGCGCAAAATTGCGTAATTGAATTTCATGTGCAAATTGAAATTTAAAAAGTAACGAATGCGTCGCGCGCGAGGTCGTCAAGCGTTAACTTTTCCTTTGTTCGCGCGTTGAAGCTCTGTTCTTAAAGGGACTGGTGTGTTTCATTAGCAAATGTGAGTGTTGTTCCAATCTACCAGTGTCACGCGGGTGTAAAGTGACGTATCGCGTAGTAAAAAATGAATCGCTTTGTTTGGCAAGAAATACAAGTGTGCGAAGCCAATGTCAGATTCAGTAAGCTTTTGTTCTAGTTTAACAGTTTGACGGAATGCGAAATTTTACTCAAATTATTGTCTAGGTGAGTTAGTTATTTATTATTATTCTACGAACTGAGATTAACTCTATCTTTAATGCCAATTAAAAATTGATTTTGACAGACTTGTCAATCATTTGTTAACATTTAACGGATTTTGAGAATATAACTATATATTATGGTAAAAATACATATCAAGAACATGAATAGTAGTTCCAGAAATTTTACATACATAAATAAGATCTTTTTAAAGTGCAACTTAATAATTTTTTAATCTGATATTTGACCAGTGTATAACAGACATTTTCCTTTCAAGAAAGTTTTCTTACGTTAAAAATTTAATAATAGTATTTTTGCCTAGTTAAATCCAATTATAATTTAAACTTGAAATCCACATAAGAAATGTCAAAGAATTTTAGATGTATGACAAGATAACACCAGTTGACTTTCTTAAGTAAATATTTAAATAAAAGTACTAGTATAAAATTCAAATAAATTCATTAAATTGCCAAATTATTACAAAAAATAAACAAAATACGAATAATATATTATTTGTAAATTAATTCGTGTAATTAATTCACATAATTAATATAATATAATTAAGTGATTCATTTAATTAATCATTATAGTTTTAATTTTATATATATAAATTGTCATATTTATTTATAATTATTTTATTAATAATATTTGCATAAAAAATCGTTACGGTGACAGTTAAAAAATTTAAAAAAAAGCCGTAAAATAATATGATTCTGCATTAAATAAATTAATATACATCGTAAATTTGAAAAAAAAAAAAAAAAAACAAAACAAAACAAAAAATTCTCTATACAAATGTTCTCGATTGATTAATTCTTTACGATGATTACTTGATTTCTTACTTCTTTCACGCGCAATGAAAAACATAATGCAAAGATGAACAGTTGATAAATAAGTTGACTCAGAGAGAATTGTATTTTGCTTGATCTGTGTTTGAAAGTAAAGGTGCATGATACACCTTACGCAGCATCTCGTTTGTAGGTCACAGTGATTAAATGCTTAAAAACAGGTCTTTTTGATGCGATAACCCAACGAAAGATATTTAGCTACAATTGATTATGAATGACAGCTATGCGAATAAAATTATATAATTCAGTTACATCATTAACTGTAATTACTTGTTTCGTTTGTGTTATTAAATTTGCATCGATGTGTAGTACGAAATTTAGATTCAGTGGATAAAGTCAAATATCATAATAATTATAGCAGCGGAGTGCAAGTGATATTTGACAGGTGGTAAAGTATTGAATTACGATAGAATTATTAACGCTAACGCGTATCGACTGTACAGAAGTTTAACAACGAATGATGAAGTGGCTGCGTGCCACAAAGCATCAATGCATTGCCCTTGAATCCGACGAATTAATATATTTGACCGATTAGACGTGGAGAAACTGTGACTAACATAATAAGATACAGATTAGATTTATAAAAATGTTCAAAAGCATGGATATATTACAGCGGAGAAATTTCAATTCGAGAAATGACTCAGCCAATGTTTAATTTAAGGTTTAGCTTATTAATGTTACGAAAGAAAATTCATTTTTGTAATTTTAACACAATCATATTAATGATCGCTGGTAATTGTACTAAATAAGTTTTGATGTAGAGGAAATTCTGGTAATGATTCATCTGATTTTATTATTATAGCTGTTGTTAAATATTTTTGTAAACAAAATTCATGTAATATTTAAAACTATTAGAAATAAATTTAGTTAAAAGATTGCGTAAAAGATATTTTGTTAACTATCTTTTAAATATTATGTAATAATTTAATCCAAGATATATACAA
The DNA here is from genome assembly GCA_022817665.1 of Axea sp. ZL-2020. NCBI lineage: Eukaryota > Metazoa > Arthropoda > Insecta > Hymenoptera > Scelionidae > Axea > Axea sp. ZL-2020. Next base: position 12,077 of record JABFOX010000016.1, read on the forward strand.
TTTTAGAATGTTATTATCATCATTTTTACATAACGTGTTCATATATTAATATATTTAAATATAAGGTTTAAGAGTCGGAAACTCGAATTACAAAAAAAAAAAAAAAAAGAAAAAAGATATTAGTTAAACCGACATGAATTTTTACTTGTTTTAATAAGTTTGGAAGAAAGTTTATTTATTACTTCGTAGTGGTTTATGTACGTATAATTTTTGTATTATTTAAGAATGTTTTATATTTAAGATAGACAAATATAATGAAAAGTAATGCAGTATAAAAGATACAGGTTACTTTATTATTGTTATTGATAATATACACTAATAAAAATGTTCAGTGGATGCATTAGAAAAAAAAACAACTAACCCATGAATTTAGTTTATTTCCAAAAAAACGTATTAGTGTTAAATTATTGAAGCATTGAAACAGTTTTTTAGATAAATTTTATTTATCTTAAAACTAATAAAACGATCGATAATATTAAGGTATTGATAAAAAAATAAAAGCTGATTTTATGAAATATCTTGTATAATATTTTAAAATAAATAATGATTTTATGAAATATATCGTATAATATTTTAAAATAAATAATGATTTTAATCAATCGGTCAATAATATATAATCATTAATAAGCAAATGAGAATCCAGCTTATAAATTATTTCATACTAAAGTTATAAATGAAACACATTATAAAATATTAGATGTTTATTTTCCTCATCTAAAAATAATGTAATATTACATAATATTAATTTTATTTGGTTTGCTCAGAGGAGATATTTTACAATATATATATAACAAAAGGTGACCCTTGCAAATATTGTTTTCTTCGAAGGCTATGTGCAGATTGTTTAAAGAATTATATATATTTTTTTATACTCGAAGCATATTTTACAAAACCGAATATATAATTTATATTCAGGACGTGTTCTTTAAACAATGCGTCATTTAAAATACACATTTTCAGGTATAACATAAAACATGGTTCATTTTCCGATAAAAAACATTTTACTTGATACTAAATTAAGAATATGTCTAAAAAGTAAACAGAAAGTATGTGTTGATAATAGCAAAATAAAATACAATTACCTGACCAAGTTCGTTTGTAATTTCGTAGTAAAATTATCAATTTTCATATATTTCTGCACTCAATTCAACACATTTTTTTTTTTTTTAATATATACAATAGTTTGAACTAATTTTTTTACATCACTTTCTAATCTTACTTGCTTATTATGTGTTAATTGTTATTATTGGTCACTATCGATAATTTTTCGATTGGTTTAGATTTTCAATTACAGAAAATGATAATCTATAATGATTATTTATTAAATGTTTTAAAACGATAAAGTATTATGAGAAATATACGTTTAATTAAAAAGTAAGATATATATTTGTAATGATTCCCGTTATTTTATTCAATTATTTTAAAATAAAGCTTTCAGATTCTTGAACATCAGATTCAGAACTTGAACTTCAGAAAGCTTCAGATATCATTTCCCCAATATTTTAACTAGGATGCATTGTCTTATAATATTATAATTTAGAATTGATTTATTAAAAAAAGAAAAAGAGGTAACAGAATATATCAATCACTATCATATTTCGTATAAAATATTTATTTTGTATAATAATAATGTCTGTAAATATGTTACAACAAATGAATTAAAAAGATTGTTATTGATTATTTTTTATACTTAATGTCAATCAAAATGAAATTAAAACACTGTTTCATATATATATATATAGTTTTTTACGAATTCAATTTAAAATTATTATAAAAAAAGAATTAATTGTTCAAACACCAATAAATTACACTTTTGAGTAGAATTTATTGAATTTTCTAGATTATTCCATTAGAAAATAAAATTATTTAGTTAACATAACTAAATTCAGCTCAAACAATTGAAAATGCTATTTATATAAAATTTATCTAATATGTTAGTAGTTTTAAATCAACAATTTTTCTCAGAGTATTTGGTGATATTCTTTTGGTCTCCTTTGAGGTTTTGTAAGAATGTAAAATAAAACGGTTATTCCTAATAATGAAATTGTGCATTAAATCTAATATTATATTATTGTTTTCAAATTAATAAATACTTTAATGCAAATGAAAATGATTTACACAAATTACACTACCATTTTGCTCTATTCCACGAGTATAAGATGTACATCTTAAGATTTGTAGAATCTATAATAAATTGATTAAGAGATTTGTAAGTAAAATCCTTTACATTACTGTGAGTAAATTTACAAAAAAAATATGTCTATTTTTCATTTTTTTATTAATTATATTACATTATTAAATTAAAAATATATATATCTTAAAATACAATAAATTTTGTAATACATTTTTATTTTACTGAAGTATTTAAATTTACATTAAATGTTTAATTTAAAAATGAAATGTCAAACAATGACGAAAATATATGAAATGTATAAAAATACTAATTGAAAAATATCAGACCAAAAATTAACACACATATTAATGATCAATCACGATGACATTGCTCTAGTTTTGTTGTTGTATGACATTCTATTAAAATTAAAATGTTCAGTTATTAAACACTTATACTTAAATTTAATATCGTCAATTAACAACTCACCATGTTCATTAAGTTCATCTTCGATCGTTAGTTATAATCATATTTCAAGGATACATTGGAGTAATTGTATTCAAGCACACTGAACCTTGTATTGTAATGTCGGTCCTTTTTTTATTGTTTAGCATTGTTCGATTATTTTTACACAATTACAGTGAGATAAACAGTGAATAATTATTTGAATTATTTAACCCAATTATTTTTTCGATATCAAATATAAATTAATGAAATTTAATGTAGATGTGAATTATTGATCATGTTTATCTATGCCTCTGAGTAACTGCACCATTAACAGTAAAGAATAAAGAACGAGTTGTCACAGAAGAGAGGTGTGATTTTGATTATTTCATCATGTATTAGATCAAATTGTAAACAAATTTGCAAGAATCTGTATCTAAGCAAAATATTCATATGACTCCAAAGCAATCGAACTTTGGTTTGTAAGTCATTACGAATCGAATTACATTCGACGTCATCTCTCGGGAACCGAATCCGAGAGGATTAACATTTAATGTATTTAAGTACCATTAAAATAGAAAATTGAGCTCTCACTATTCTTCTAATTAGGGTTGATGTAAGTATCTAACATGTATCGAGATCATTCAATAATTTTGATCATTATGCAAATATTTCTTTCGAATTTTGTGATTATCATAGAGAGTATATAAAGAGACCTTAGCAGCGAATAAAATTTGAATATGTGAAATCATTGGCAGAAATGATATTTCTTATCATTATAGACGATAAGATTAAGGTAAAGATAATGTGATTTACAAAAACCATAGCAGCTATCATTATCTTGAATAAACTGTTTACTGCAAACAGTACATGTTATTATAACATCACACAATGGAATTCAATTTGCGTCATTAAAGTTTGTAAATTTCCTTTAAATGAACAATGTCAAGTACCACTATTCTGACTTTCTCAATCTAGTTGCTATCAGTCATGCTGAAAAGTATATACAAACAGTAAAAAATGCAGTTAAGATTATAGAGATAATGAACATGTTATTTTAGTATAACTCAAATGAGTTTTTACGTAATACCGGAAATCATCACACGCAGCAACGGTTCAATCACCAATGGTGGTCGTTCTGAGTAGAAACATTAAACCTAGGTTTAACCTACGTTTAGCGTAGTGCAGATTATCTGTGGCAATATATTCTGTACCAAAGTTTGTTAACATAATACGATGTGTTACAAATAGATGTGTTCAGTCCTACTTTCCAAATATGGCTTTTTTAGTATCAGAAAAACCAGTAAAAAATAGCGTTGTTGTTCTGTCTTATTTGTAATAAAAATAAATTGTACAAATATATATTAAAAATAATTTGCAATAGAAAAATGATTTTAAAACTCATAAAATTTGAAATAGAAATTGGTACATGAAAATGAATATATAGTAAGTATATATTTATAAATATATATTTATAATATTTATATAATATAATAAAACTTAAGAAGAAATAACATAAAATAATATAATAATATAATTACTAATAAGACAAATAAAGGATCAACTGAATAGTAATTTCAAGAAAATAAGAATTTTTTTGATGAATACGAATAAAGTTTAGTAACTCTGACGAGACGAACTGAATATAATTGAAAAATTTATTGAAATTGGAAGAAATGCGACTTGTAATGTTACCTTATAAGAAATTTATCACGGGTTTGTAGAAATGTCTAATAATGCAAAAAAGAAAGCTTAAGAAGAAGATTTGCGTTTATATTTTTGAAATGATTTAATTATAATTATATTCAACCAAATAATGGTTGTATAGCAAACAAATAAGTTTTATTAGTAAAAATAATTTAATAGATGAATTAAATGAATAATCGAAGTGTTGTTCGTTTTGTTCATTCAAAAATGTAAATGATAACTTGTAACTGTGGAGGAGAGTTTGAGAAAATAGAAGGATGAAGTAGACAGACAGGAAAACATTAGAAAAATAAACATATTTAATTAAGTTTTTAACGTGTATTGTACTGTTATAGTGAGTGTTAAATTAAATTAATAAATCGAGCGAAAAGTTCGATTTATAAGAAGTTTTATAATCATATTCTATAGAATTCTGATGTTGACAAGGATATTTCACCGCAAATTAATTAAGTAAAAGTTTCGCATCTAATTTTAGTATAGAGATTAAATAGTTTTATATGAAAACATGAAAAAAGAGAATGTTTGAAAAAATCTTCGTAATTTGTTCTAGTTAGCATTGTTTTCATACAAATAAATATTTCTTTTTAATAAAGTTTATTTTTTATTCGCATTACAATAAGTCCTTATCAGGATCATCAAGAATAGTAGCTAGGTTCAACACAATGAAATAAACTAATTAGAACATTAAAATGGTTTGTAATAGAAATTTAAAAAAGCACATTACAAGCTATACAACTAACTAACAAAATATATTTTACATTTTATAAATGAGAGGAACATTCTGAAGTAGACAAAAAATAAAATAAATATAAAATAACTATCTGATTAATATTTTTAAAAGATCTATTTAATCTTTTAAAAATTAATTCACCTGCCTTCTTGTAAAAGACGATTGGAGCAACTTTTAAAATTCAAATACTATTTAAAATATCTTTTGAAATCTTTTTATAACTCATTGAAGAGTTAGAAAATATGACCATAAGATCATAAACAAGCGTGCAACTGACAATTCAACGAATATCGTAACTCTTGTAAGATGGGACAATATTATGTTTTAAGGACAAGGAGAATATTTAATATTTAATGTAGAGAGAAATTTGACATTCCGACTGATCTTCATATGATGCAAAACTAGAAATTCTTACAAAAATCAAAATAATAGGAATTATAAAGATTAAAACAAAATTTTCTTGAGCTTTTTGTTTGATACAATGATAGTTGCATGATTCAATACAAAAATTTTTTACTTCTTTATGAGAACCAATTCTTCGTGGAACAAATTTTGTGGTATTATTTTCACCGAATACAAATTACTTGCACCTATTGAAGATTTGAAACAAAAAATGTTTTCAGTATATAGTGCATATTCTTCTATATAAGCTAGATCATTAATATACGCTGTAAGTTCCGATTTAATTTTTAAAAATTATCCCTACTTATTAACAGTAGTAGGGAGAAATGAAATTATAATAATGGGATTAAATAATTACTTTAAAAATGTGATACTTTTTTTGAAAACTTTTTGTTCTATAAGAGTATTTTGTGGTATTCGGTTTGATTATGATCGGAATATAAAATAATTAAACTATGAAATTTAACATTCTTTAAAAAAACTAATACTGGCCTTACATAAATTAATACTAATAAAAATAATTTAATAATAAATACATTTATAGATTAAGTAAATACAATTAAAAAAGAATTCAAATAAATAAATTATATTTGTTTTTACAAACAATTATTACATTTTAATAAAATTCCGATCAAACTCTTATTGACGACGGCATATGCCTAATGTGCATTGATATTTCGATTGCTTATTGACTGTCGATAAAAGATTTCTGATATGAGACTGATGTTCTTATGATATGAAAGATTTTATGTGAAATTCGCATGCACATTATTATTTTATTTCAGTATAATTATGATTAAAATGAAAGTATAAAAATGAAAAATTATGAGATAGGAAAATTCACATGATTAAAACAAATTTTATTTTATATTAGTGTAATTAATTGTTAAATAAAACACACAGAAAAGAATATGTGATATAATTTCTACATTATAAAATACTAACAACTTAATATGAAATTAATTATTTAAAAGTATAATCAAATTAAATATAATACACATCTCAAATATGGATTTAATTTTAACTCATATTTTTCATTTATTCTTTCTTTAATTGCCAGAAGTATATAATATTGTAAAATTGCAAGTCACGATATTATTCTTTAATTATTATAGATGAATAAATGACTAGTTATGAATTATAAGAATTTAGAAAATACATAATTAAAATAAGATTTGCAATAATTATTTATTTAAATACAAAATTTTTGAATTTGAAAACTTTGTTACATTGTTTAATTTTTATATTTATTCTGAAGGTATTATTTTTGCAATATAGATATATGCAATTTAAATATGTGCAATATACGTGCATATACGTATTTTAGTTGATTTTATTTATATATAATATTCGTGGTATATTATTATTTATCATTTAATTATTCCGTGGCTTTTCTAGCACAGAAATTATGTATTTATAATTATATGTGTAGGATACAATTTTGATTTCCGGCTATTGGTTTATAATAAGTAGTGACAATACATTTTTAAATAAATTGTTCATATTTTCTATTTGTTCGTGCTGCTATTTTAAATATAATATAAACAACGAAATTTCACAGTAACATTTAATATGAAGAAATAACACAAGTCAATATCTTTCAAATGATGAATGTGTGAATCATCTATGAATGCACTGTAAATTCACAGTGAAATCAATGTTGATTTTGTGTTGCACGATTTATAAATAGTAACGAGTTTCAAAAACAAATTTAAATGTTTTTAGTATCTTCCAATACGTACATGATTTTTTTTTTTTTTTACTGCAGATATATATTTAAAAATGTTCTGACATATTTGTAAAAATATTGCTTTTTGCAGTCTTTTAACGCTTAAAAAGAAAAAGATATTTTTTAAAATTATGTAAGATATATAGTATACTACAAACCGACTAATCGAAAGAAAATACATATAAAATTTTATTTGACATTCTAGAAGATCATATATAAATTATATAATTCTTCTTCTTTTCAGTACTACATACATTATACAAGAAAAAATAAAAATATGAAGATTTGAATGCAAACGAAGCAAAACACTATTTACAAATAATGCAAAACATTGTAACAAAGTAAATGATTAATATTCCTATTTTTTATTTTCGATATAAATATCTGAAGAACGTTTATTTAAGAAATAAAAAAAAACATTTATGCTTTATTAAAAATGTTTTTTTATCCGTCTGGTGAAATTGAGTAATATATTGCATATGAATACTGTTTCCTATTGCATCATATGTGTTGCGAAGGGCGTAATAATTTTTTAAGGAGAGAAAAGAATTAATAGTATCATGCATTTTTTAAGAACTTATTAAACGCTTCATGTACGAAGTTTATTTTAATCTTGTTTCCAGTAATATTTAAGATCCTAATTTTGTGTTCAGAAATATATTAATCCCTGCACATAGGCCATAGTATACTAGCCTTATTCATCTGGATATCATATGTAAGGGTTTTTAGCATGATTTAATGAAATAATAAAATTATAAATAATTTATTAGATTTCTTATATATAAAATATTAAACTGAATGATTTGTGATATTTTGAAAATGCTATTTATTTTATTGTAATTATGTATGATTATTTTCTTAAATATATTAAACCATTAAACAAAGTAAATTAAACAATTATAAGGACATTATATTATAAAATATAATATACATAATATAAAGACAGTATATTATAAAATATAAAATACGATAATTCCTAAGGAAATTTAATTACTTAATATAAATATTTATATAAAACTTATTATTTATAGAATGAATATAAATTTACGAAACATAAATGACCACATGTCTGCAAATATTGAATATAAAATAAATATAATTCTCAACTGTTTTAATCTTCTGTATGTTACAGAATAGAAATCTGAATGGAGTCTCAGAAAGTATTAGACTGTCGAAAACATGCATTCACGATCTTATTGGTCTTATTCATTATTCTACCAATTGCAAATTCTACGTATAGTATTGGAGTGGGGATAGCAGATGTAACAGGACCTGCAGCTGAAATTGTTTTTGTAAGTTGAATTGATTATTATACTATCCTCACAATTTATGAGATTTGTTTACTACATAAAATATATTTAAAAACTGCAAAATTGAAAATATGGTAACGTTGAATCAATGTTCATTGTAGTTTACTATTAAAATTAATTAAAATTTAATAATAAAAATTTCCTCATTAATTTCTAAAATCATTTTTTCTTTGTCACTATTCAATTCATTTATATACATACATATATATATCATCTTTGACGTAGATTTTATTTCAAACGTCATGTTTTATTGCAATAATCATGTCTGATTCTACATTATATATTGTGTTATTTAAGACACATGCTATTATAAAACAGTTTCTAATATCTAATAACATGTTTGTTAATTAAATCTGACTTTTTTGTAGTGATTTGTGACTTATTTATTGATATTATCTTATTATTGGAAATATTTATCATATTCACATCATGTTTTTTTAAAGAAATTTTACATATATTTAAGACTACTTCTTTATTTATGAGTGATGTTCATACATCTTTACACTAATTTAAGGATTTACATGCAAACAAAATTTATAATAATATAAACCTCAAATCAATGATTTATATTATTGTGTTGGCGTGATCAATCGAACATTCAGATACTAAATGTTGGAGATTTGCGATGGAAAGCTTTCAAATAATTACCTATACCGTGGAATTGTTTAAAAAAAAACATATTTGTCTCAAATCTGGTACCTTGACACCATGTTTTACGAAAAATTGTTTTGAATATTGTTAATCAACTTTGTTGCAACAAGTTCTTCAAAACCAAAAATTCTAACGAAACTTTTATGATTTAAATATTAAAGCATTCGTATAGATCATTACATTAGAATAATTATTTGTGAATAATTATTCTGTGAATTAGACATATTTTTAGAAGAACTAAATAATATAGAACCTACATTATTGGTCTAATGAATACGATGTAGATTGAAATTATTTGTACTAATAAAGGTAGATCAATTGCGCTGTCATGTATGTTTTTCAATGATATAACAAAAGACTATGGAAGTGAATAGTGAAGATGATAGTGGGATGTATATGGAACGAAATATAGTCATTTTTTCGAGATATTTGTATAATTTTACTTTAAATAGAAGTTCATATGAGCATTAATCAAATTACTAAGTGACTAAGTAACGTAGCTACTGAACATAGTGATTAACTTCCACATAAACATAGCGTTGATTGCGTTTAATGTGTCAACAATACGGTTAACGTTTATTGTGTCAATAATTAATTGTTCAAAAATTTGTTTGTCTATTTATTTTTAAATCGTGGTTAACACTTGTCAAAAGTATCAATTATGAGCTCTCATGCTCTTAAATAAATTGATTTTTATTATATTATTTGTTAATTTAATTGTTGAATAAGTAAGTTAAAATTTTATTTAAAATTGTCCGACGCTTAATATTTTATCAATTATTGCATTAAAGCTAAGATTACTAATTTAATGTTTTCGTCTTTTTTTTTTTTTTAATTTAAATCATTTGCACATGTCTTTTTGTGCATGTTTCGTACATGATAAGCAACTAAATCATTGAAAATGATTTTCTTGTAAATCAATACGTTGTGATCTAAATTAATAGGTTAAAGAGTACAAAAACTTTATACACTTGCTGACGTAGCAATTGTAAACATATTTGTGACTTTATTCTGTATTTAGTAAATAATTTTTATCAATATTTATGTTTTTTACTTTTCTTCTCAAACGTGCTAACCATACATTTGCAAAGACACCTTTTGCAAAATTACACATTTTTTAGTGTAATTAACAGTGTAAAATAACTTTGGCAGCTGTAAGTACGCGAACAAATTCTTTACGAATTCGTAAAGATATGAAAGGAAGTATATACAGAAAACTGTATCAATCGTTAATGTGAGTAAAAGTTGTCAAAAACAAAGCATATGATGTTTTGTAAATTCACTTTAATTCAACACATTGTTTTTCTGTTTTTGTCAGATGAAAGAGACACTATATGCAAACATCTCTGTCTGGGGAAAGTGAAAGTTCATGTAAACTTTTTCTCTCATATACTTAGCAAAAAAATTGCTCTTCAATTCGGAATTTTTCCTTTATAGAATTGATTATTTTCCGATCATAAAATAATACAAAATAATTGGAATGAAAATAATTGATATTTTTTTAATCTTTTAGATAAGACACTTTTTAAAAAAATAATTCCAATATTTGAATGCGGATGAATATATTTATTATAAATTTAGTTCTGTTCAATAACATATTATAGAAATAGTATTCTGTTTAGTTATTTGCATTTTTATGAATTTAATTCATTTTATTGTCAAATGCATTTAATATCATGATATTGGATTCAAAAGAATAACGTTTTTTATACAGCTATATTTTACTATTAACATAACTTTGAAATATGAATACAGTTTATGTATGAAAGAAAAAAAGAAAATATCTAAATAAAATTGCTGAATATTCAATAAACAAAAATGATAATGATACAATGTCAGCAGGAACTGACAAAAGAAAGAATCATTTTGTTTTAAAATAATATTATATTGTGGAAAAATAAATTTATTATTTTTACCGTTATTTCAAAACTTTACTTAATATAGTTCCGATTATCCGATTTAGGTCAAATATGCACTATTTTGTTTTATAATTTATTGCCATTTTAAAGATAACTTCGTGATACCTCTCTCTTAAAAGTTCTGGTCCCGATTGGCAAAGAACTCAACTAAGCGATTTTTATAATGTTTCTCGATGCCAATTTCTTATTAACAGAAGAAGTATTGCATTGATAAAAAAAGATGGTGGATGCAACGAAACTTTCCAACCAAGGTCTCGGAGTTTTTGGCGTCTCTCTAGACGTGTTGGTTCTGGCGCTGTTCTGATGGGTGTCCACAATACCTTTCCTGTTGGCCAATACTCACTACTTCTGGTTAGTCATTAGCTTCAGACTGTCCAATTATTGACAGTAGAATTCCGAGTTATGTTTAACCATATGGAAACATCTCATAATAATTGATTTCACAAAAGACCCAGTTCCACCAAATGTACGGCAAAACATTTCTTACTGTTAGACTTTGTTTTGCCACCTTTTGAACCATTTCACTGCGCTATAACCACGATCATTTTCGCACAATATTGCCGTATGTAATTCATCTCTCATCCTTGGTTACCATCCATTTAAGAAACAGCTCGATTTCTTTTCGTTTGGCTAATGCTTCGCAGATGGAAATTCGATTCATATTTTCTTGCGTCAATTCGTGTGGCACCCAAATATCAAACTTTTGCTTTCAATTCAGCTTTATACAAATGGTTTAAAACTATTTATTTATCGGTTTTTAACTTCTAGACAATGGTACGGCTGCAAATATGCTGGTCTACTTCGACCATTTCCAAGATTTTACCGATATTTTCAGCGACGGGCCTATTTGTGCGAGGTGCTTCTTTAACATAAAAAATACCGGAACGGAATCGACGAAACAAAAATTGACAGTATCAGAACCATAAATGGACGATCAAGCTTCAAAATTTCAGCCGCTTAACTTGCACTTTCGTCTTTATCAAAGCAAAATCGTAAAATATACAGAATTCACTTTTCATTAACCCCCAGATTTTATATTCTATAACTCACAACAATCAATCAATCAGAAAATTATACAAGATTTTTTTTTATATTACGGATTGTCACTTATTAAATAATATCATATTTTACATGACATATGTCATTAAAATCATCTAAAGAAATAATAATAGATTACTTTTTCTTGAAACTAATACATAAATTCATCTTTCAGTTTAAAATAGTCGTTATCCAAGTAGCTTAAAAGTTGTAGAATATTTTAAATATTTTTGTAACAGAGGTGCATAATATGACGGTGACACTAAAAATTAAAAAAAAAAAAAAAAAAAAAAAAATTTAAAAAAAAATTTTTTTTTAATTTTTTAATTATTTTTTTTTTTTTTTTTTTTTTTTTTTTTTTTTTTTTTTTAATTTAAGTTTGAATTTGAGTTTAAATCATATTCATGTAATTTTGAGCATAAATTAAATTTTATGTATTATCATCGCTTATTTATAAGTACCAGTGAATATAAACGGTGGTTAAAAATTATGTCGTTTCAAAACTGCATAACTTCTGAAGAATTGATAATCAATTGTTTTTGAATAATTGTTACAATTTGCAGACTCTGTGATAAGAGTACGAATATTAATCCGATTGATAGCATTGAAAGTGTTTGGTGAATTAATTAAAGTTTCGGCATTTGAGTAAGCTAAAAGTTGTAATGTAGGCACAGCAAAACTTCTATACTAAAACAGTGGATTAACATCGTCGGATAAGTTTATCTGTAGCAGCAAGTCAAGTTTGTTATAAGAGCAAACAAGTTTTGAAACAGCGATAGAAGTTAGCCGAATGATGCTTTAGTAAAATGTACTAGCTAGTTCAATAAAACTCACCTGCCGGCGATATCGTATTAAATATTTCCAAGATTAGACATCTCATTTTTGTACCTTTAACGTTGCTGTCAAATATTTATACAAATATGAATTTATTTGAGAAATAAATATCATATAAAAGTTCAATAATTTTAATAATTGCTGGTTTGAGAAATACTCAGTAGTTACTACCGTTTTATGTCAGACGGATGCCAAGAATTTTGTTCGTTGACGTATAAAAGAACAAAATTTCTTTTGATAGTAAAAGTACATTGATTCTGTATATATCATTTTGTCGTTTTATAATAAAATATTTTAGGTTTCTTTAACCTGCTATTTTCTTCAAATATTTATTTTTCGATATATTTGAATAATATTTATTATACATTGTATAAGAAAAATAGCATAAATATGAAACTGTTTTATTTTGGGAATATGTTAATGTATTTTATTAGACATTGCAATTTAATGACTAGTAATTTTATAAAATAAATTACAAATGTAATAACAAGTTATATCAGATAATTTTCAACTATACTATTTGTTAATATAATTATAATATGTAGTATAAAAATCGAATGTATGAAATTACGTAATTATTAAAAAATGTTATAAATACTTATAAAATTGAAATTAAAAAGAGTTTTAAAAAAACTGGCGTTATAAGATTTGTAACGCTTACTTTTTATTGTAACTAGTATTGTAATTTTGTAAATGTATTATCATGCCTTTAGAATTTAACCGTTACGAATAGATAGGTATTGTTTTTACTTAGTTTTATTTAGTTTAATTTGTTAAATAGTTATCAATTTTTATAAAGACCTTGTTTACAAAATTAAATTGACTCCTTCATCGACATTGTTATTTTAGTTCACGTGTTACTTGAGCTTAATATTTGAATTCAATTGTTCTTCTCTTTATTACCGACTATTAAACAAATTTATTATTTTGGAATTATTTATAAGCTTTTAAACGAATAGTCTAGAAACACGTAACGAGTTAAAATGCTTTTTTAAGGAGAGTAAATCTTTCTTCAGTTAACATATCATTAACATATTTTGTTCAATATATTAAAACCTTGAACAGAACATTTGATTATTTTATTTATATCTGTTTTAAAAAAACATCACATATTACTTTTTTCTGATTCATTTTTATGTTGTTTTTTATCAATTTTGTTACAATCAAAATTTTCTTTTTCCTTTATTTTAGTGGTTTCTTTCATTATATTTGCATGATACTTAAATAGTTGATATAATAAAATAACTGGTATAAATGTAATTTTTCGATATAATACATTGTGCAATTTATAAAATACGAAAAAATGTGTTGTTATGACAAAAATTTTATTTGAACTAATTTTAATAGTCATTTATGTATGTAATTATGCAAAATATTTTAAGAAGGTTTATTTTTACATTAATTATTCTATGAAATAATTTAATAAAATTGCCAGTTTACATACAGAAATTTAAATAGAGTTTTTAATATGCAACATATGCACACAAATTTATATAATTCATATAATAGTTAAAATTATTGATACTTATTCTTTAAACTAATTATTTTATATTACAAAAAGACCGAAGTTGTGTTTTAATATGTAAGACAAATGACTATTCAAACTATTTTTATGAATAATTTTTTATCAGATTTTATAAAACTGTTCATGATTCGTACTGAAAAATAAAACTGTATAAACTTCAAACAGTCACATTATAAGCATAATCTTTTATCAATGTTTATTTGCTTAAATAAATTTCGGATTTTGGATCTTTAACAAACATTATTCTGTCGAATAAAAACTGTGAATTGGGTCGATTAATACTATCTGCTATCGAGCTGTTCTTCCGGAAAAGTTTTGCTTGCAGGAATTCATATTTAACGCGAGATCCTAACTTTTCATGAATCCCAATGGATAAATCTTCGGCTACTGTTTACCCTACTGGCCGGAACTTTTTCGAAACAGCCCAAGCAAGAGTACTCGAGAGAGTCTGATTTTGCAGTCGCTCTTCGAAAGTCTGCCCGTCACCGCGATGCGGGGATTTTCCGCATCGTAAATTGCAAAAGTTCTAACGCGATTCATTGTTTCGACCCCGGCGCGCATTCGCTTCTTCGTTCTTTCTGATCCAGAAGGCATTACTCTTTGACCCTTTAGCGCCGTAGACGCTAACAAATCGCTATCGCGTCGACTTTCTTTTTCCACTTCTTTTTTTTCTTCACAGAAAAATGTACCAAATCTCGTTTCGTGCACAGAAATTTATATTTGCTCGTTGAAACGGAAAGCGACTCTTCTGCTAAATGATAACACGTCAGTCGCCAAATTACATTCTGGATGACTTCATAACCTTATTCGCAACTGATCGCCTATTTTATTAATGATTGCCGTAAATGAAATTAACGAGCTAAATTACAGTCATTTTTGAATACACCTCTATGAAAACATACATCGTCCATAAATAACTCATAGTCCAGATATGACGTGTTCGAAATAATAATGTAAAATACGATTTTGAGCATTTTGAAAAATCATGTCTGTCTTAATTTAAAAATATATATTTAATAAACTCCTGTATGAATATTAACACTAGAACGGCCGGAGTTACCTAAAACAACTGACGCCGTCATTTTGACGGCTCAACTGTTTTTCAGCAATTTTCATACTGTAAAGTTTTTTATGCAAAATTAGCATCATAAATTTATTTTTTAAATGATTATTTACATATTAAAATTTTAACAATTTTATGTATTATACATTTATAGCTTTGTATAAATAAATATATTTAATTAACATCGATAAATCAGAACGATTTATAATCTGATAAAAAACTCTAATATTTATTAATTATAAAAAATCATAGTTATTTAGGAAAAAATTAACAATTATTTGTTATTGAAATTGATTAATACTTTAAAAAAAAATTCACGTTCTTTACGGTTTATACAGAGCACATTTGTATACAGTCAAAGTTGTACATTTTCTACATATATTTTTTCGACATGAAATACAAGTGCCAATTGATTTGTTTTTCTTGCAGCGATTTTTATAGCACGATTAACAATTTTCAATGAATCTATTCCATACAGCAGATATCAGGGCATACTTGTCAGTGTTCCAACACTGTGATCGGCTAGATCTGTCATTGAATCTGATGTAATGCATTATTTCTTTAGATGTATTCCTACTCATTATTCTTTGGCAGAAGTTGTTCGCCCAAGCTTTTGACCACAAAGAGTCGGCAGATAATTGTATGATTCCAGATGCACCTCGTGCATAGAAGATCGATATAAGAGCCTCTAAAGATATCGAAAAGTCTTCTGTTGATTGATGTGCATCTTCCACTTTAGTGCATTTTGTTATGTGACG
>JABFOX010000017.1:0-28287 GCA_022817665.1 Axea sp. ZL-2020
GTACTTTTTGATCGTTGAATCAAAGTGAAAACGGCAAAAAGAGCAGACCA
Source organism: Axea sp. ZL-2020 (assembly GCA_022817665.1). Classification (NCBI taxonomy): domain Eukaryota; kingdom Metazoa; phylum Arthropoda; class Insecta; order Hymenoptera; family Scelionidae; genus Axea; species Axea sp. ZL-2020. The sequence continues at coordinate 51 of JABFOX010000017.1, forward strand.
CTAGTTTTAGTATTAATAGTCTTAGAAACCATCGTGAGTAAAAAAGTTTTAATGCTATGTTTCAAATAAATAATTATTGTAAAGATAATTTGTTATTGTCGAAAATAGAATTAAGATACATGTATTTTAATTCCGAAGAAGAGACAGTCTGACAAGAGTAGAAATGTTGTCATACTTCTGTCATATTTCTGCCAAATCAATGCTGTACTTTAATAATAAATAGCATTACGACACTAGCTTGACGTAGTATGGAAAATGCCTGACAAAAACACGATGCAGTTTCTGGCTCGAGCGCAAGATCCATACTCATGTTATACACATGCCAAATTCTGCTTTTTAGAAAATAAGCTTACAGAAATTCTCAGACTGAGAATTAATACGTATATATAATACTCTACAAAGATCGAAATAAAGCCGAGTGTAATGCGAACAAAGGTATTAAATGACGAAATTATAATGTTATTATCTTGAAAGAAGAACATTTCGTATTTATAATTTATTGATTTCTCACATTTTAATTCTCGGTAATTTCTGTCGTAAAAGTTTAGACGTGTTAAGAGAAACTTTATTTTGTCGAATGCACAATTTTTTATTAAGCTTGCATAACACATGTTAAATACTACAGTATTGTTGCAAAATATTGTATTTTGTTCAGATCGTTTAAATTCATCAACGGTACGATATTTTAATTTTATCATATTATTTTTCCAGTGTATTAATTTTTTAAAATTCGTTGTAATTTTATAAAACATCCGAATATAAATTTTAATTTAGCCTTTTCCACGAATTAATTAAACATAACATTTTCTAGCCTTTAATTTTGAGCAGTGCTTGTCATACGTCTGATCATATTTATTTCATTGTGTAAAAAATAATTGAAAAAGCACCGGAAGACGAATTTGGGAAAATAATTAGAAACGGAAATGCGCTTTGTCAAAAGATTACACGGGTAGTGTAACATGGAACGTCAATGGTCATTTCTCCCACGAGAAAAAGAAAGCCGGATTATTTAGTAGTGTTTCACCCATCAGCTTTCTTGCGGCATAACGGGTGATCTCGAAATTCCCGGAGGGAGTCGATCTCCGCGCGCGATTTCGACATTGGTCTCACGGAATATCCCACCTTATGGTGATCCCACGGCACATGGTATTCCCGCAAAAGTACGGCCATAACTTTTCTGCTGTACTTCCGCCAGTATATATCCCCTAATGGTATTAGATATCAGAACGCAATATTTGCACATCGCATCTTTTTTTCCACTCAAAATCGTAAATTTGTGAAAATAATACAGTCAAATCGACTCAATTTTTCTATTGACTTTTTATAAATCTAACACAAAATTTCAACGTTTGTTATTCACTTTGACATAATTATTCCGCTGTAATATAAGATGAAAAACTGTATACAGTAAGAAGAAGGAATTCTGAACGATGATTATATATTTATTAATATATTTAAATATAACAGCATCCAAAGAAGAAGAACGACGTGCTTTTTAATAAATTATCGACAAGTCTGTTACGCAGTGAAGCCATCTTACCTGAAAACATTTAAATTCTTGTTTACGTAAAACTCAAGAATTCGCAAATTTGTATCTCGACGAATGAATGTCGAAAGAAAAAGATACGGAAAATAATTGGCGTCTTTCTAATAAGTAATTAAAAACGGGGACGTAAATGAAAGAAGACGAATTGACTTATGCAAATGAACGTGTTTCGAGTCGCTAAGTATATCTTTGAGGCATAAGATTCACGTCGTAGATTTGTCTGTAAATGTAGTAATACCACAAACAGACGCCGAGGATTATGACGGCAACCCCTTTACCTTTCCACGCTGCTTCGTTTTAACATAGACAGCGGCAAGCTTGTACGACAAGCTGGCTAACACCCATTTAAAGACCACTATAGCCAATCGTGGGATTTTCTTGGATCTTCCTGCTACTTACGAAACATTAGGCGCAACGATACTAAGATGCCAAGTTTTCGTACTTGTGTCTTTGTTTCACTTCATTCTCTAATTCACTGAGATATTCGCGCTTATTATTTTACAAGTTAAACTTACGTAACATTTTAGTGATGTTTTCTTGAATTGACTAATTAATTGTAATATAACTTGTAAACATTAGAGGTTTGATGTATAATATTCACTCATAAACTTTTCGATTTTATTAAATACAGATATATTTGTAGAAAAAATCAATATGGCAAAGAGACTGATAAACAATTATTAGTGAATAGGTAACAGTAATCCTGGAGTATGATAAGATACAGTACGACACTATTTATTGCGAAAGTATTCCTGGCCAAATTACTTTTCAGCATACGCAATTGTATTCATTTTATTGGTCTTTCTAAAAAAAGTTATTCAACACTGGTACTATTTTTTATTTTTTATCTACACCAGCAGAAGTTCATTAATTTTAATACAAAAATCAATAAAATAAAATTAATGATTTTAAAAGTAACACATTATTATGAAATATAGTGAGGATTGATAAACTTTAACTTTTTTTGTACATTTTACTGTACGTTTTACTGTACGATATAACACGGTTAAAATTGCTATTTGTATATAAGGTATAATTAACATTTTGTTTGCGATACTATTTTAACTGCATTATATTATAAGTCAAAACCATTCAATGGAAAGAGTGAAATGGCATTCAAGTGTAAACGTTAGCATCACGACTCCTTATTGGAAACATTTTGTTATCTAACGACACATCTTAATTTTGCAATAATGCTGTAATTTTGCAGCTCGATTGTTCGACTGCTCGTTGAATCAATTAATAAATTATTTCAGTGACCATTCTTCAAACTACGAGTTAACTTGTTCAGATAACTGTTTGAAATAATTGTTAAATTAATTATTTTTAAACAATAAATAATTGCAGCTACAACTATTGTATCACATGTTATGTTAATTAGTAGTTCAATAATCATTATGGCATAAATATGTATATCAATAATCTAGATTTCTGCAAAAATAATTGCCGTACTTTTACTACACTACTGCCACATGAAAGTCAGACTATTACCTTACTACCATCACTGTGATATTTGTCTTTCGAGAAAATATTAAATATTACAAACTTAAATCTATCAAATCCCCTTAAAACTCTGAGTCAGTTATAATTTTGTTACTATATTGACCAAAACCAAAAGTAAATATAATATCAATATTAATAACATAACAAATACGGTAAATAGAACTTTTAGTTTCTTATAAATTAATTATGACGTTCACGTGCTAATGTAAAGTAAATAATATAATAATATTCAACATTAATGTTTCTACAAATGTAAATAACATAATAACAAATGTGTGTATTGCAAAAGTATTCTTGTTAAACATATTAAATATAGATAGAATCTTTGTATGATTTTTATTAAAAAAAATAAATAATTTTATAATTTCAATGTCAATAAATGAGTTCTGTTAGAAACGAATGGCAAAATTTTTCAAGATTGCATGAATTCAGACTAATGTTATTTGAATGATTTACTACTGTAGTTTTGCTTTATTAAAACACTTACTATGTTACGATTTTATATAATACATTGTTATACGTTTGCGTGTGTGTGTTTGTTGTGACAAGAAAGTGACGCAAATATAAACTAATTTATTTAAAAGCTGGTGTGCTAGAGAACAAAAAATGTATTAAATAAATACTTATTTAAACTTCTAATAGTTTACACAATTATTTCAAGATTAAATCAGTATTCGTAATAAGAATGTGTTCTCTTTTAACTCATTAATGCTACTCTTAGTCAAACTAAAACACGAGAAGTATATTGCTGTTTTAAATTTTTATTTGATTTCAAAATGTCTTTTCATGACTCATCTTCATCTGTAAGCTAGTATTACATAATTATGGAACAATGTCATTATAATTTAAACAATTAATTAAATTCTGTTGGCTGCATAAATAAATATCAATGAAAAATTGTTGTTCAGTAATTGAATAAATATGGTCTAAAATTATGTTGTTATTTTATATAAAATATTTTTACTAGGTCGTGTTTGCTTAACAACCATTTATAAAAAAATGTATATAACATATTAATAGTGTAAGAAATAATAGTATATGTTTTATTATTTTGTAGATAATTATCCAAAAGTACCAAATATTTCGTTACTGCGAATAATTATTTTTCCATATGAAATTTTGAAATTTAAACTGAATGAAAATGCACATAATCGTAAGAATTAAAAATATATTTACGCTCTGGTAACATGTGTAATGTTAACCTTTTTTATTTTTAAACATTAATTCCTTCAAAGTAAAAGTATTTGCAGCATCGTCGCATCGCTTTTAAGATAACCAAGACAGAGAGAGAAACGTGATTGCATTGTGCATCTCAAAGTGACAAGTCCTGATTGCAGTAGAGGTGCCCGCAAAGCGGATTATGAACAAGTTAAAAGTATTAAAATCATGATGTATTTGAGTTTTAGTGGGCAAAAAGTATTCCAGACATGAAGTGGGAAAGTGCGCTAGCGGGGTGCAAGAGGGAGAAGGCGATGGAAAAGAGGAAGCCGCGGGGGAGAAGCGCATTGACTTGAGCGCGAAAAGCAAAAAAGGATGTGCGGACAAGGAAAGATAGGAAAAGGGTGCACGCCGGCCTACAGAGAGACTAGAACAAGGCAGAACTTTTGCCGGGGAAGACAGAGAGAGTCTCGGAAAGCTGAGTGTATAAGTGCTTCGCCTGCTGTAGAGACAAGAGATGAAAGGCGCAATGCGCTCGAGGACATAGATACATTTTCGAGCAAAGGTGGTACAAAATCATTCGAAAAGAGGCACGAAAAAAAAGAAGGAATAGAATGTAAAAGGGAATACGACAGAACAAAAGTTACGATGGAACCCATTTTCGTGTCTCCAATTTGTACTGATGAAATGTCTCGTCACGGTTAGACAGTTGAATTTCCAATCAAAATATAGAGCTTTCAAGAATTCTAAATAATTTATTGCAATTTCAAATTGCCTTTGTTTACATACTTTGTCATCTTGAGATGAAACATTTACATCTCATTCCATTCCAGTGTCTACACTAAACATTTTACTTGCTTTATGTATATACGACCACAAGTTTCATTGTAAATTATGTTAAGTAGAATGTGAAACCAATCCTATGCTTGCATTAAAAATTAAAAAAACAATACTATTCAAATCAACGCTTTTTTCATTTGTTTACTTTGATTACATACACGGTATTTTTAATTTAAAACATTTTTTTTTTTAATTTCCTATTGTCTAAGTATAAAAAAAAAGTTTTGAAATTTAATTTAGACTAATTAATTAAAATAAAATAAATTGCACTTTAATTTTAAAACTTTGTTTAAAATAATGTATGGTATTTATTTATTTATTTTTTTTTTAGCTTAAAACATTAAACGTAAAAGCTATATATTAATGCAAAGACGATAAGTTCCAATGAAATGCAAATAAACATACTGATTGATAAGTTATTGTTCAAATGTGTAATATATATTTATCTTAAATAGTTTAGTTCATTTCGATAGATGCTTCTAATACTATTATGAACTGTACAAAATTCATAGAAAATCTATATATGTGGAAGTTATCATGTTTTGATCAATAAGTTGAATTTGCAACCCACCAATGATTTATCAGTATCAATTCATATGTTAATCATTCGAATATAAGAAAAAGCGATTTACCTTATATCGACGATGTTTTTACTCGGTAATCTTTTTATCCGTAAATCTTCGTTGCTGAAGCTTGTTAATATTTGAATGAAACGGTGTTTGAACTTGATTCAACTTCATTTCTTGAAATTGGTTCTCCATCGAATGTAGAGGTGATCCAAAAATCGCAAAATATCAGTCAGAGATATTTTACATGATAAGTCCAATGTCTGTAATAAATAATGGTTGAGGATTAGCTTTTGAAATTAGCAAACTAGACTAATACAAAATTAATGTTAAATATTAACACTGTGTGCATAACAAAAACTGTCTCAACATTGGTTCAATATCAATAGCAACTGATCCAATATTTAGCTCTTCAGTTTAACCCAATAATAATTTTAACATTTGCTCAGTGCCAAATAAAATGTAATAGTAATTTATAAATAACAACTACAGGTGACAAATGATAGTCCAATACTGACAGTAAATATTGCTTCAATACTGTCAAGTTTAGTGACTAGAACTTGCTATAGTCTAGTTGAAATAAATAAACCTACTCAAAATTGAGCTATTTTATTAATAGTGAAAGATACTTTCAAATAGCTAGCCTTAAACTTACAAGAGTTTTATTTAACTTATCATTAAATACAGTTTCGTAATTAAACAAAGTTAATGTAGAAAATAAAATCAACAAAAAGATCATTTTTAACGAATCCTATACAAAATTATTGCAACTGTTATACAGAAAGAAAATAAAACATGTTTGTTTTAAATTGTTTTTATACGTTAAAATGTATAGTTTCTTTATGATATAATGAAGTAGATGATATAATAACTCTTTTTTCATATACGGTGTTTGACAGAAACATTGGACTACATTATTTCTGTTTGTTTAAACGAGAACAGCTAATATAAAAAGTAAATATAAAACATTGCACTAGATTTTTTATATCTTCAGCTGTATTTTGATATGAAATTGATATACAGATCATCAATCAATATTCGATTGGCCACTTTACTTTTTTTGTAAACAAGTCATAGAGTATAGAACATCATATTACTTCTATTTGTTTATAAAAAATTCATTTATAAAAAAGTTCTGATGCTTATTTGTTTAAGAGTAAACGATGAAGCACGAAACAGTACTGTAAGAAAGTTTTGCTGAAGTATAGTATTTAAATAGTGTAGTAAAAATAAACGAGCTCTTGGAACTTTTATGCAATTTTAAGCCTCTTTGATATAATCTTGTGGAGGTGGATATGGTCGTCTAATGCAGATTTATGAATTGGATTATTTGGGATAAGAGATGGAAAGCTGGACATTTTTCACAAAATGATTTCTTTCCTCCAATTTGCTAAAATCTCAAAAATTTTGAAAGTTTTGAAATAATCATATAAAATTTCAGATGTTTTTTTACTGGGTGTAAACATTTTCTTAACATTCTAATTCTTATAATTCTTGTAGACAATTTTCGTTTATATGGCAACTGTATCAATTCGTTAGCTCTAGATAGTAGCTAAGTTTTCTTTGAATTATTTAAATTATTTTTTAATAAGGAATTAAGTAATAACATATCTTCAGTCGTTTTAATTTATTTTGTAATTAAATATTACTGAATTAAAAGTTCCGTTAATTATATGTTTTATTAAATTGAATGTTCTATAATGAAAAGTTTATTATAATTTTGGTTGTTTAATTATATTGTTACAATTTTTTAGTTAAAATAAATAGGTGATTTCTCTGATTTAACATTTTGTGTAATTAAATATTTCAAAAGTATATTAAAACAATTTTATGTCATTATTCATTCTTTTAAGTTGTACAGTAATTATACAAAAGTTACCAAAATTTCCAGAATCTTGAAAAATAATAAAAAATTAATTATATGCACATTTAATGTAGAGTAAATTAATATTCATACATTAAAAATTATTTACGTTTAGCATTTTTGAATATTATTATTTATTAGTATTATTGCTTTATTGCATGCTTTGTATTTTAATTGTTTTGCAATCTTGCAAATTAATGTTACGATTGTAATCCATTGTTTCACTCATTTTCATTTTACAATAAAATTTTGTTACTGTAATTTATTTTATATAATAGCGAATATTTTGAAAGTTTTTTTTTTTTTTAATAAAAGAAGAATATTTTTTTTTAAATATTTTGAATTAAATAGCATTATGCATAATGTTAGCTCTTACAAATCTGTTACTTAAAATTTACTATGGTCCTATGTTCATAAAAACAAAAAATGTTCAAACTCTAATCAATAAATTTAATAAATATAAATTTTTTGACAAAAGTAAAGATAGACTGTATCCTGGCATCTTACACCTTACACACAAAATTGTTCTGAAATCATACACGTAATCGTTCCTCAAATTGTACACGATGCTTACGGATTCACGTATTTGAAAGCACACTCAGAGTATGTACATTTTCTGTACATACTGTACACAGAAAAATTTATTATATTCATGCAAGCACTCCATGTTAGTTAAAATTGTAATGTTTCATTTTGTTATTATCGTTGCTCGAAACGTTTCTTTCTTTACAGTAATGCTGGCATATCAACGGTAGTCCTTTTTTTTTCATTGCCATTGAAATAAATAATACGAACTTTAACTGAATTCGATTAATGAACAAAAGTCCAGAATATCGTCAGACCAATAAAGAAGTCATAATGAAAAAATAATATCTTTTTTTATTTCATTTCAGTTATGACCCATACCATTTGTTATAATGTTCAAATTTAAAACAAATTGTCGAAAATCGGAGTTAAGAAAATTATTACAATTATTAAAACTATTCACGAAAAAATAAATTGAATCTTACATAGATTACATGAAGCAATAGAAATATATTTTCGTAGTATGAATGAATAAAAAATCTGAATATGATTAAATATCTTATAAAATAATGAATATTTTGTTAAAAAAACCATCTTCCAAAAAAGACCAAACTCGACTCACCTCCTCCTTTAAAGGGATAGGACTGGGGTCAACTTTGTAACTTTATGTGAATATCATCCTTTTTATTACAAATCCGAATTCTACGCTACAAAATATCCAGGATTTGCTTGAAAATATTTTGTGATTTGTGATAAATGGTATTTTAATTGCAGAAAATAACTTTTTTCGCAATTCTCGTGAAATACATTTTGGATCGAAAAATAAAACAATTCGTACTTCAATATTATTATAAAATCTATCCGGTGACGATAGTTGATTCTCCCTCTCTCACCTCCTGGGGGAAACTTTCTAATCCCAAACGCAAATGCCCATTTTTCATTAGAGAATTAAATTTTACATATAGGTTTTAATTAAAACAACTTTTTCTCGTTCATGATAGATATCATTGACTGAACTACTTTTAGCATTACCCAAGAACTTCGGCATGAATGTAGTAAGTTTCTGATCCCTCGAGGTCCACGTTTTAGGAGTCCTTTTGCCCCTTACGGTCACTGCATTTAGGAATTAAATCGTAGTTTAAGGAGAATGTTACCTACTTTATCAAATGTTCAAATTGCTGTCGATTTGAAGCTTGGCAATAATCTAATTGAAAATAAAAATCATTCAAAGCGTTTCGATTCCGAATTAGAATCAATAATAGGATACAGAATTTGAAATCCCGAATTAGATCAACAATAATTCTAAATTATGATTATAATTATAATTACGTTTAACTAAGATTGATAAGTTTACATTTGGTTAAAATTTAAACTTAAAAATGAAATTTAATATCATTAAAATTAAGATTTGAGTATTTTTAACAACTGTGTAAAGTTTTCCATTGTATTTTATAAAACCGTATAAAACAGTTGCACATATTCCGTTACTACACAACACACTTATATTACTATTATATAATAACAATCAGACTCTACAACAACTAAATTTTTTTTTTCATTTTACGCGTACAATATTCTTATAAAGATATTACAGGTTTTCAAAGTATTAAAAAATAGAAAAGATTTCATTTGATATTATATAACTGAGTACTAAGAACATACGTATCATTTTACACTCTAATTATTTGCACTCTTTCCACATTCTATTTAAGCATATCTCTTTTCTGTCGTGCATTCTATCTATTTCATCTTGATTATAACAATTTTTAAAACGCTCCTACTTTACAAAAGTAGCTCTTTTCTTATCAATTTTTAAATAACAAAACTTTTAAAACGAAACAGCTCAACTATCTTGAAGAAATTTGACGTGCCTTTTTCAGTGCAAGACAATGTAGACGTACACACTGTAAGTACGCGATGTATCTTCGTAACGCGAGGTCTTTTTGATGACGAAAAATTTGAGAACAGAAGATTATTACTGGAGAGCTCGGCAGGAAGGGCGCGTTAAAGTTAGAGTGCGGAGCAGGGATGGGGTAGAATTAAGCATCTCGCTTGAAGAGACTTCAAGTCACTTCAACGTCGTCCCCTAGCTACGACAAGGATTAAAATCTGCCTGTCGCTATAGCTTCCTTCCAACCACTCTTCCGCGACTGATATTAAACGGATGATTCGATGTCTTGATGTACCGATTCACTTATCGTTATATCTTATTGTCTCTTAGTTTGCATTTTATATAAGCATTTCTTCAGATCTTAATCTGCATTACGACTTAATTGAATGTATCTAAAATTGCACGTAAAACTGTAGTATTGGCACGAATGAGGAGAAATATCACCGTGATTTGGAATGAAAAATAATTGATATTCATAACCGTTGAAAAAATGACCCTCGATTTATTTCGTCCTCTCGTACGGGTGATTGTGTTAATTCTGTCCATATTTTTCGATGACGTGTGAATGTCGATGTCGTTTCGTGAATTGTAAATAACTGAACTTTTAATCCGTTCTAAAATGCTTTCGTGAAGAATGTACGAGTGTTAACTTGGGAAATAACTTAAATCAAACTGATGATATTAGGACAAACTGCCATTGTCATTAATACGAAAGTTGATTCGCTGTGTTTGAGTTTACAAACTGAATGAGTATTTGACTTTGTTTATGTGGAGCACGATAACTAAATAAGCCAAAACCTACGATCAGATTGAAATTAATAAAGATAACTTTGTAAATTTAGTTAGTGCAACTGCGTGTCTCTTACTTCTCCAAAGGAGATAGAAAAATAAGGCTGAATTAGCAGTACAATGAGAATAGTAGACAGAAATGAGGATAATAGAGAGGGTGATGCCAGACTGTTACTCTAGGTATATAGCAGATTGTTTGACAGACTTAGTTAAACTCCAGCGCCCGACGGAGGTTAGACTTTTTGATAGATTGTTTGGTGAAGTTTGGAACAGACTTTTATTACAAGCATTTAATAGAAAGATGATTATTATTAAAGAATTAATATAAAGTTTGTCAGAAGATACATTTTGGTAACTCATAAAGTTAAGTTACGGGAATTCCACCGTATTGATAAAGAAATTTAATTCCAATTACACTGATTTAAATAAAACAGAAATTGGCATTTCCGTATCTCTATTGCAGCACTGTTGATTCTTTAACACCATATAGGCCGTGCAGTAATAATCATTAGTAATTATCATTGCTCGACACCTCACGAAATTGTTGAAATTCCATTCTTGAATATATTTATCTTTGTCGTATTTTTATCATAATTCAATTTTTTAACTTTCATTTGGAATGCTCGTGCTTGAAACAGTAGGTACCATTGTTAAACGGTTGGTATCCTTGTTGCTCGCAGAAAAGTCCTCCCCTATTTTAATCAACAAGGCCATCGAAACAAACATCTCCCTTCGCAAGCGTGTGTCGGCTTTTTTTTTTTTCAAAACAGGTCACTCCAGCATGGCTTCGCATCAGCTCCAGCTGTTTTTGTCGCGGAGTAACGAGGTCATCGATTGATCAATACCATTTTGAAATGGTTCGCAAAAGTGTCAGCTTGCAAATGAAGTCCGGGAACAACGAAAGCGAAGCGAACGAGAGCTCCGTCTTATTTGCGAGCAGCGGAGGCGCGCTATCTCGATGAATTCAGCAGCAATGTAATGACTAGTCGCGGGAGCGCGATACCGCGCAGTTAGAGACTCTTCTCTATTCGCGATTCAAATAGTTCGATAGGCGCTCACAAATTTGAATGGAAGCCTATTTACAAGCTCGCATGGCATACATTCGCGAATCATGGAACTGACGTCTTCTGACGTGCTGAGTACGGTATTACGGAAACGCAACTTCCGGCGATAATGTCCGTCAACACGGCGGAGCGACCATCCTACCAACAATATACCATTGTTGCCAACTTATTCCATTACAGATAACTCCTCGTTCATTGTTTCTCCTCCTTCTCGCTCTATCGTTCGCTCTCTTTTGCGCTCTTGCCGCCCCGCGTAGCGTTTCCTGTTCGATCTTTCTTTCCCATTTTCCCCCGCATTTTTCTCATCCTGAATGCAATTTTGCATCATCTTCGGACCGCAAAGCGCTTTTCGCGCAGCAACAAAATAGTCGTCGAGAGATGAACGGACTTTTGTCGTACGATTGCAAAAGTAACCGGTTTAGGTTCGTCGCGGGGCAAAAATAAATTTCTGTAATTGAAAAGGCTATTTTTATGTTTGCTTAAAAAGGCAGAGGCTTGTTGGGTATTGAGTCACGCCATGCATCGCTCAAGTGGCGAAATTGTTGATTCAATGTTATAAACTTGCTGGTTAATGATGAAAGAGCTTCGGTTCGATACTTTTTAATAAGAGACAAGACTGAGTGTTAGCGCAAAATAAAGTTAATGATCAATTCAGATTGATAATAGTTTCGTGGGGCGTTGTGAAATTCAGGCAGACGACTTTCATTTAATGATTTTGAGTTCAATTTAAAATTTACTTTAAATTAATGTTTCTGAAACGTAACAAAATCAAATTGAAATGGTGTCGTGTTAAATAATGATAGTAACTTATACGGAAAGAAAAGTTTGCTAAAGAATTGTGTTTAGAACATTAGTAGAATAAACTGATGAAATAAACGATTTAGTTAATGTTAGTGCTGAGATTACTGAAAGTTTCGTTTGTTTTACCACTTAATCGGTATATTTTCCCTTTGTAATCAACAGGATTTATTTTTTTAATTTCGTTCAAAATTTTAAGCTGCCTTTGATTAAATATTGCTTTTAAATTACTTTTTGTATAGAAATAATAATATACTGAAAAAAAAAGAAATCTTTATATATATATATATATATATATATATATATATTTATTGCATCATTTAAATAAGAACAAATTTAAATAGTTAAAATTATCTAGAAAATATTTCAGGTAGCATGTGCAATGTGAAACTATGTAATTTCTTGTCATTTAAATAACACACTTTTGATCATTTTGTATTACCCCACAACTGTGGATAACATTGAAATTGTACTTTTTACCGATTTGTATTCTTCGAGTATAACGCAGGAAACTTTTGTATTATAGTTATGCAAACGGTTTGGGAATTTTTAATAAAATCTTGCAATTTTGATTAAGTTTTTAAACACTTCGCAGATGGAGATAATTATCTGTAATTGGTTTCTTCATTTTTATTGTTCCAGTAAAAATCCAGACAAAAAACTGAAAGAAACGGTGAATCGGTGAATGCAAACAAGTATGAATGCAAAAGTGAGGGATTTTCTACTGCCGTAATAAATTTCCATAAGAAATAAATTTTTCATAACAGCAGAAGAAAAGAGAAAATTTAGCTAAGCAAATAAAAGAAGTCTATAAAGAGATCTCCATTTAAGTATTTCAAAAATGAAAAAAGTTGCAATATCTGAATTAGTAGTTAAGCATGCATCGTGTAACTCGAAAATATAAACATACAAGAGACACGTTGAAATATATGTAAAGTACTTTACTTAGATTTAATGGAACTGAACAGCTCATAATATTATTATTCGTTAAAGATACGCTTGAGTTTTTCACTAATCAGAAAATGCAGATTTTGATTTCTGGTTTAAGTGTAACCATTTCCTAATAGGATTTATTTCGATTGAAATTACAATTCAAATTAAGGGGCTATTTGATTTTCGTATTACATGCATATTTTGGATAAGACAATGCTTCGGTGGTTCTGACCAAGACAAGTAGAAGACTTGTAAACTTTTTAATTAAATACTATTAAGTATTGTATTTGTACTGTCAAGCAATCATGTGATCAAAGATGTGTTGACCTAAATATACCCTTAACAAATTCTTAATAGATATTTATCTGTTTAAGATATTTATTTACTGTATAAGAATATATCTACTATATATATAAAAATTAGGAAATTACTATTCAGTACAAAACGTACTGAATATATTGAATGTAAATAAGACACTTTGAACAAGACTATAATAAAGAAGATTAATTTATTACAGGTATTATTACTAACAAAATTTCATGTAAGTTTTAATCGGTAAAAATATATTTAATGCAAGTAAACTTTTTAATAATGCAGCAAGAATTATCATAAATTACATCATAATTTACAAAATACCCTAAATACCAACATATTTTATTAGTACATTTTATTCTAGAAAATAATTAAATGTTATTTCTTATATCTAATTCTGTTGATTAATGTATGCCTTGCATGATTTGTTTAAGCGAAGTATACCATTCTTGTAGAAATAATGCTTTTATATTAATCCGTAAACGAATTAATGAATAAATCTTCAAATAAATTAGACTTCTCATAAATGAGGTGTAAGAAATAATTATTCTCATTTCAGATCTCTACAACATCAACTATAACTCATTTTTTTAATTAATATATAAAAAATACATTTTCATATTGTTTAATCGTCATGAAAGCTAAGTTCATAGTGAGAAAATGTTAGAAAAATGATGGTCTAGTAGGCAAATAATACTGCAAAAGTTAGTTTTAACTGAAGTAGAAAAAAATAGACCTATAAAATAAGTGAGTTTGATTTTTAGCAGACAAAAATATGGTTATAAAACCTCCATTTTATAGATGTGAATGCATTTATCTAGCTATTATGCCGATCATTTCAAATACTGCATATTTGTGCAACCCTTGGACAATCATACATCTGAATTCATTTATATATCGTATTTTGAATTGAAAAAAAATTTGCAATGCAAGAAAAAATGTTAAAACACTGCTACATTATATTTAAACAGAACCGTTACACTTTGTGCCTGTTAAATACACAAAAAACTATTTTAAAGGAACATATTTTAATACACTAAACCCAGCAATCTTTCTTTTTCGTTTTTTATTGGAATTCTGGAATCAGTTAGTTATAGAAGAAATAAAAAAATTGTTATTAACATCTCTTGATTGTTGCTATTCCATTCCAGTATTTGATAATACTGAATATGTATCCATTATAACATACTGTTTTTTCTGACGACTAAACCCATTCATGAAATTTAAACAAAATTATAATATTACAAAATTTATAATGATTACTGACATTCCTTAATATTTAAATATCAAGTGAAGAATTGAGAATACCCAGCTAATGGTATTCCTCTATTTAAATACCTGCTCTGCAAATAATGAGAAATGTGGAATTAACATTATACACTAATTTACACGCGCGCGCGCGCTTGTGTGTGTGTGTTACGTTAGAATATATTACACTACAGTGTAACAATAATTATAATAATTAAAAGAATTAATGTAAATATCGAATCACTCAAATGCGGAACTAAATGTAAAAAGAGAATTGATAAATTCCGTAACTTAGAAGTACTAATAATAAACAACTGTACAGTACATATGGTTATTACAGCAAATGCTGAATTGTCAGTACAGCAGTTGCACCATTTTAAACAAACAGTACAGACTTTAAAGAAGAAACGACACATTTGTTTCTGTTCTTCAAGCTCATGTTACTTCAGATATAACATATACTCCAATCGAATCAGTTATACAAGCTTTATTTCAAGACTACAATAGTATGCCACGTGGACGAAATTATCCGATTAATATTTCCATCTAACGTCTAACTCAGAATCATGATTCACATGATTTTAACTTTATATTATATTTTTTATTAGCTCGACGATTTATCAATAATACTTACATAACGTGCTGATAATTTAGATAATATCTGATGTTAACAAGATAATTTTCAGTTAAGAATCTTTTAACTCGTAGTCCTGAGCGAGAAATTTTATGCAAGTATTATCCTGACTTTTTCCGAGGGAAATAAAACCTTCCTTACGAAAATCTTAAATGTAAAGCGTATGTTTACGTTGTTCAGTATTTCAATACAACATATTAGTTTCATCTCTCATTGGCGTATTTCTTGGCATCTGAATAATTAGCGTCTAATAAAGTCGAGTTGTATTTCTTCTTTGATTTTGTTATATTTGCGGTTTAAATATTAATAAGCTAAGTACTTGTGCTCATGTCAGACACGTAGATGCATATCAGTTTTGCATTACGAAAAGATGGTGCTTCACATTGATCACAAAATTTTGAATTGAAATTTGAATAACCCGTCCGGAGTTTTACTTGCATCAGCATCTACGCGTTCTTTTCTTTTCAAATTTTGCTCTCATATCTGTACTCTCTACCCTCTATCGGCGCAAATCTATTCAAGTTTTATCTGAAATACGGTGATTGTCCTTCTGTTATTCAACGAAAGAACTTGCGAACGAAATTGCGATTTTACATGAATGATATTCTTAAAAAGAAGTGATGACGAGCGGATATTTTATTCTCATAGTGAAACTTCTTTTCTTTTTTAGTTCTGATCTAAAGCTCAACTGCTTAAAGATCTTCGTTATTGCTGTACTTTAATAAAATTCATTTTTTGTCAATGCATAGGCGAATTCTGATATTTTACAATTTAATATAGTACCATTAAATTAATATTCACCATTCGATGATTATTAAATGTAATTTAATTGCGTAAGTTTTGACACACTATAGTAAATAACTAAATTTTACCGATTTTATTATTTTAATTACATTTCGACTTGACTCGGTCCTCTTCGAATCTACAATATTTGTATATAAAAAATTACAAAACGTCTTGATTATAAATAATTTCCGATTCTTACTTATAATTTTAAATTTAATTTACTTTGTGTGTATATATATATATAATGAGCATTATATCAAACTGTCAACTGTAACATTATTGTTATTCATTGTAATATATATAATTTTCATTTGCTCATGTTCATATTTCTTCTATTTTAAAATTTAGCAGCAAATCATATATTATTTCAACTAAAAAAATTCTATCTTGGTATTCATTTAATTCTTCTAAATTTCTTTTTGAATTTAATATTGATTCTTCGATGTCTAATATTTGGAAATTATTAAAATTTATTTTATGGTTTTAACTATCTTTTCTAAGTAAAAAGTCGAAACGTAATTAAAGCAATGAAACAGGTAAAAGGATACTCTAATTTATTGAACATTGGACATTGGACATGCATACATGAGTAAATAAACATGTGGAATTGCTGGAATTGTTGTACAAATTGCTGGCAATTCCACATGTTTATTTACTCATGTTAAGTTCGCCATTATAAACATAATATATATAGTATTAAAATAAATAGTATATATAGCATAATTGAAATACATATAAAGACATAAGCAAAAGCAATTCATGTAACTAAAATATATATCCTATTGTCCATATTGCATTTTCTATTACAGATATTATTATATAATACAAAAAGAACTTTCCCTTTCAGTCGTAAACATTATAAGCTAAACAGATGAAAGATTTACATCCGTAGATTTAGGGTACTGCGTTTTAAATTCTCGTAAAGAACGCATGTGTAAGAACTGCTTATTTTTGTATAAACTTTTGCCTCAACGTGCGAAAAATGTTCTATGAAGATCGTCAAAGAAAAGATGCGGTGCAAGACACGCTTTACCAAGTGCACTGACATTAAACAAAAGTACATTTAAATGTAAAAGAAAATTGTTTCATTTGATTTCACGCAATAAGTCATCTGCGTATAATTAAATTAATTTACATCATTCACATCTTAAAGCTTGTGTATTAATAATCTACTAACAATTAAAGGCCAGTTAATACAGCAGTGGATGAGAACAACTTCACAATGATGGTATTTAAAGTATATCTAATATTTTATAATGAAAAGTTCTGTGCTTATATATATCAATAAAAACAACAAGAAAATCATTGCCGAGTTGTCTCAAAGTATTGCAAATCCATTTAAATGACGTTCTTGTACAACTTATGAAAAATTCAACTTAAAATTGTCCTCTCCTTATAACAAATTTATACAACAAAGCAATAAAATAAACGTCATCGTGATTGTCGCTACACTTTGACCGCCATCGAGTTCCACTTAAACGACACACACGCGTTTTTGTGCTTGATTATTTTATTTGCTGAACCGCGCGTATTTCTGTTAACATTTTACATTGTATGAGTTTCGGCGCAATTTCCTTAAATAAGATAACTTTTTTGGCGTCGCCTCGTGCATAATAATAATTGCTCGAATAAAATTGAAAAAGGTTGCGAATTTCCATCGCTTAAGTGCGCACTTAGGAATAAAGCAGACGTTGATCTTGTCTGGCGAACGACGTCCATATTGTCAACGGTTTTCACGAAAATGAAGTCACGTGAGCAGATACTTATGGCGAACCTGACGTACATCGTTCATAACCTCACGCGCGCGTGTACGTACGCGCACGTACGCACACGGACGATGGTTTTTTTTCGCGTCACACTCGCGCGCGTATTCAGGCAGGGCAAAGCGTGCCGGGCGTGTGTATCTCATGCGGGCTCCGTTTCAAATTATTCCTTTTGCCTCTCGCCGCTTTTACGCCCCGTACAAAGCTCATTTTATATTCAAACCCGGCTTTAGAACTAAAAGTACAAAATCGTATGATCCGTTCTTTCTCCGAGCTACGATAATCATCGCCGTTGCGTTTCAGCCACGCACTCAGCTCGGGCTTTCTTCTTCCGCGGCCTCTTCATTCATTTCTTGACTGAATTCTCAGGGACAACGCGCAATCGCACGCGAATCAGTTCCGATTGAAAGAATCGCTGCTTTCGTTTGTTCGTCATCTAGGATTTATAAAAACGACAAGTTCTGCGCTTTGCAACCCCTGCGAGTTGTCTCGTACTGCTGCGACACTTGCGCCTCATTGAAACCCGCGCAAAAATGAGCAACGGTCCTACGCGATGATTAATAATAACTTTAAATCGTTTGACATCGAGGATTGTGTGTAATAAATTGGTAACTTGTTCATTAAAATATTAAACTAACTTGGGTAATAAGCACATTAAAGAACTGACGGGGAGCACTTCGAAACTTGTGTGGATTATTCTGTCGAAGTTTTCAAATTTATCAAACAAACTGAGTAGTCGGTGCTAATGGAAGGTATCATTTATTAGCTCTTTAGAATCGTTCTGTCAAATTTGCCCTTTAAAAAAATAATGATGATAATAATAATACAAAATAAAAAAAAAACACTCAGACACGACGATTGAATATTACTTGTTTCGCATCCAGTAATCCCCTGTATAAATTCAGAACGCTTAGCTTCGTATTAACCTTAGTAAAGAAATGAAAAATGATTATTTTTGATTAATGTTTTAAAAACTGACCGATCAAATGACATTTATTTACGAATTGAACATTTCGCTTTGTTTTTCTTCGGAAGATATTCAGCATTGTTTGTTTAAATGTTAATAATTCGTAACGTTGATGAATTTTGTACAATGCAAAATTGCATTAGTATAAATATTATAAAGTTTCAAATGATTTGAAATGTTCATTGAAAAATAAGCTCGATGAATTCATCTTTTTTCGTAATATATCACGAGTCACCCTTAAAGTAATGATATTCATCATTTCGGAGCAGCTTAATGCAAATGGACTGATCAGTACTTATTATCGACGCATGTTGCACTATTTAATTTTGCAAATCCCCACCTATCTTTATCCTTTTACGACTTCTATTAAGATTTAATTTTCGATACCGATACGAAAACATCCATAGTGGAACCGATGAAATGTTCGACGAACGTGCCTTATTGATCCTCTCGTTATCGGGAATCGCGCGACCATAAAAACGCTCTCATTACAATGCTGAATAAATACGTTACAGTTAAACTTATTATACTCGAGATAGCATAAAATTCTTCATGCTGCAAACATTATTATTAAAACTATTTCAACTGAGAAAACGAACGAAATACTTAATGAAACTTGCTCCAGTTGTTTAGTTCTTGTGTTTAATCAAATATTGAAATGTGACATGTGTGACATAATTGTGGTGAGTGTTTATTGAATTTAAAACTTTGCTTTCATATTCGTTATCTCACGAAGTTGCATTCTTATACTGCATTAAGAAAATGTTCGTATGATTCTCAGAAATTAAGTTATCTATTCCAATCAAATATGGTTTTTAATAATAATTTTTGGTGCAATTGATGTTGAATAATTAAATCCGCTAGATTTTTTAATGGAATGTATACAATTGAATCTACACTTGTATAATATTTATGTACAAAGTTTATTTCATTTCAGGATGCAGTCGTATCTTTGTCCTTAGAAAGAAAGAAAGAAAAATTAATTATCTAAATGCGGATAATATGAAATGACATGACATGGTTAGATAACTATGCAATAAAATGTGAACGAGATTAATTTTTGAAAATAATTAATATTGGTAAAGTTTATTTATAAGAATAACTTATAAATAAACTATTCAGCTTCTCGCTATTTTTCCCCTATATCGTTAGTAATTTCTACATGTGCACTCTTCAATTAATTTGTATAAAATGAATTCATATTATTATTCAACTTTATATAGAAAAAATTTTACTTCTTACAGATAAACTATTTACTTCATTTTGGAACAGTTAAACAGTTTACCGCAGTGTTATCTTTTAACTGTAATAACTCAAATTCTTACTGATCAGGAAAATTGTGTTTATCAATATTTCATAAAAAAAAAATATTTCGTTCTGTGTGACAATTACCATGTACTCTGGTTATCAAGTAGTAATTATAATATTATATAAATGCACTCTTCCATGCATCATGTAATAAAATTCTTAATTATATTTTTTTTCAAATTTGTGGAAGTTTATTATAAATTTAGAAATATAGTCTTTCCTATTAAGCACTGCCATTAGCGGTAATGTTGCAATTAATTTTTTCCATAAGAAATTCCTTTGTATAAATATTTGTACAATACTTAATTCTGTAATGATTATGAAATAATGCTACAAAATAAGTATAAAGGTGAAATTTTTATATATTAGTTATATTATTTATTAATTTATATATTTATTAATTTATATATTTATTTTTCATATATTAATTTATATATAAATTACATACAGTCATTGAATGACTGTATGCACATTAAAATCAAAAATATTTAATTAAAATTTTTCAAACTCGAGGTCGATCCTGACGTAGGACGCATACGAAATTCATTTACTCAAAGTTTCTTTCTTTTAACGAGATTTTATTTTACAATGAATTTCATATATCTGTGAGTTATAAAAAAATCATTTATTAAAATGGAAAAGTTTTCAGTTATAAATGTAAGAAAAGAAATACCATGCTCTCTTTGAACCGTAATATCGAAATTAAATTACTATGAATACTATGAATTACACCAACGACTGAAACCAAACATCATTACATGACTCAGAATTAGCATCGACGGAATAATGTAATCAACTGATAACGATGTAAATCATCTATAAATCATTGAAGATAATGTATAACCCAAACACTATAAATATTAAGGTCTGTATTTGAATTTGTATTTTGATTTTGTTTTTTTTTTTTTTTTAATTTCATATATCACACTGATGACGAATCAACAGGTAATTAATTTAGTTTTATATGAATATTCTGTTTATTCATTACGTGCGATTCATACGTTGAATTCATGTGTCAAATTGGTTGTACATGAATCTATATTTGTTAGCCTTTCTTTGTCGATTTAATCGCAGTAAACTGCAACATTAATCGGTCATAACTTTTGATCAAAGCAAACTTCGGAAAAATAATTATTCAAATAAACTCGACATATTTTTTGACGTAGAATTCACATTGCGGTAAAAATAGAACTATTTAAGATTTCAAAGTTTCTACCCCCAAGAGACGGAGAAGTTGGGATTGAGAGCATTGTTAGACCCTTTCGACACAACTTTTTTGACCCAATACATAGTTTTCGAGAGATTTCGTTGTAGCGCGATATAAAACTCGCTTTGTATATGTCATACGCAATTCACATCTGGATCACATATTAATCGGAAACGTGTCATATATAGGGAACGAATTTTTGTATTCTTGGGTTAATTTTGCGCCGATTACTAATCAGTGCTAACCCAATGTCTATTCATTGCTTGATAATCTGCTAAAACTGATGACCAATGCGGTGTCGACAAAGAATCAATTCTAACAATTTGCTTTAATTATTATATGGCTGATTAGGTAAAGTAAAAAAATTAGTTCGTAATATATAATTATAATTATTTATTAAGCTGTTATTTTATCGCGCATGGACAGAAGAAATAATACTTTAAATATATTTTGCAATTAAATGTTTATGTTGTACATTCTGGTTATACAGTGAATACATTTATCGTTATTTTTAATGCAATGATATGTTCTGTTTAAAAAATATTACTTTACTAACGCTTGCTTTGAATAAAGCATACGCAGCTTTAAAAGTTCCATTAATGCTCTATTATTATAAAACTTAAGCTTTAACTATATAAAAGCATTTTATTGTAAAAGCATATTAAAACATTCTTAAAAATAAAATGTTGTACACAGATAAAAACGCTTAATTTTTATACGATTTTAAATTACACAATTTTAAAATGTAACTCATCTGTATCTTCTATTAAGGAAAATCACTTTAAAAATTCTATCTAACGTTCAGCATTCCGAAAAAGAAGAAGTAAATAAATATGACAGTCGATAAATATACCAGTTTCTTAGTTAACGTTCATGAATATTGTGAGAAAAATGATCGAATATGTATTTTTATATAATTTAATATACAAACAATATATATCATATTAAAATTGTGTCAACGAGTACATTAAAATTTTGTCAACAATTTCATTAAATTTCATTTTTCAGATTGCAAGGAATTAAAAAATATAATTTAAATTCGTTCCTTGTGAGTATTAGAATTTTGATCATTTTCATACTTTCTCAATAAATAAAGAAGACACGTTTGTCGACTTGTGTGATATCAATAATATATTATTTAATGTTAATTAATATAAAATTTTGCAAAAATACTAATTCAAATTTATTTAATATTTGTTTAGTGATGAGTTCACAATAACACTGAATTTACAATTATTAAAATGAACAATTTACAAATAAAATTGTTAATATTATCGCAAAAATGTGTACCTTTGTAATCAAAATTTATTACAGGCATTCGAAAAACAAACAAATAAAAGATTTTACATTAATCGTGCGAATGGAATTATAAAATTGTAATGTCTCAGTTGAATTATAATAAAAATTGTAATTAAATACATATTAAAAACATTTCCTTGTAACATGAAATTTACTAACTAGTATTTCGAACAATCTTATCCCACTATATTTCGTTTATAAAAAACTTATTCCATAACTGAGTTTATTTATTATTTCATTAATTATAGTGATAAAACGATTTATTACACGAATATTAAACCCACCACGACGGTTCATTTGACCTTTCATCACCCTTTCTACTTTATTGCACAGTTATCCTACGTGTCTTTGCTTAAAAGTTTGTCAAAATTTGCAAAAGTTAGTGTTAATCAGACATTTCACCATCAAAAATGAAATCCCCAAAAGTGTTGAAGCGATGTACATAAAACTGATGAAATATTTTCGATTCCCCGACTGTAATTATAATTCTTCTTGATCAATTCCACATAAATATTATTTTTTTTTGTCATTGACAGTTTAGAAACGCTTTGAATCAAACTTTAAAGCCATTTCATATTTATTGCAACTGAATAATTGCTTCTTCCCGGTTATCCAGTTTGTAAACAATTGAAAAGCAGGTTCGAATCTGAATGAACATTTTCCTGCGTTTCTACCGTTTTGTACCTTTCCCGTTCGAAAACACGAGTCTATTTCTTTCGTAGTTTGTTCGGCAGCCATCTTCTATTGCGCATGAAATTTGCAGCGCCCCTCGAGATGTAGTTACACGTTTACACACGCGAACAGCTATACGAACGGAGTACCAACATAACGAAGATCTTCTATCACCTTGACTCCTTCCTCGAGGAGTCACCCGGGCGATATACGAACCTACGTGCCTGCGTCGCCCGTCCAAACGTCATGTACGTGGAATACTTACATCGTCTGATATCAAGATACTGGTCTGAGAGGACCGGTCTGGATCACTACGCGCCGTTCCTCGTTTGCGTATTCTTGCAACAGCGAATGGATATTGACGTTGTTGTACAAATTGCAATACATCTGAAACCCCCGGTTCCTGCTCTTACAAATAAACAAGTCAAATCAAAGATCTTTTCCAATGATCATTCATTCCACCGGTCATTCATTTTTATGATAAACAAGACACTCGTTTCAGACAATTCACCGTACGTCATCCTTGAAGATAATTGATAATCTATATTCATGTGTCCCAGATATTTCAGTTTCAAATATTGTTAAATTAGGTTTATTAATTTTAATATAAAATTTATGATTTTACTCTAATCTTATTATTGTTTCCATTATTAAAAATAAAGTTTTATATAAAAAGAAAGAGAGTAATCTCTTTAAAAAGCATAATCTATACACTCTTAACCATTTAATGTCGTATGACTTAACACCTGTACACAGTTCATTTCTATAAATATTAATACAAAACATAAAAAACCGAATATTTTAGTACATTCTCAGATGAATCATATGTATTGTTCTTTGAAAATTCATTATTTGCAAGAATTGCACCTGCTCTTTTATACACGTTTAGCAAATTTAATTAGAAAAATAATTTCGAAGAACAAACTTAAATAAAATGAAAATATAAATTATTCAATTCTCTACTGACGTTTTCCTTTCAAATTTAGGTTTCTTTTGTGAAGCTCTCTATTTTGTAGTCTGAACCAATGTATTCAAGTCGATACTTTTTCTCAATCCTGCAATATACCAGATACGTACATACGAACGTAGATATAGCGTAGATGAATTTATATTTTATTCATGCACTTCTAAACATCGTAGAAACTAACACGGTTCTCTTTGATTTACAGAATTTTCTTGGGTAATATTTTGTACTTACTTGTTACTTAAAGTTAAATAAAAGGAAGCCTTATAGGATGGTATTAAAAATTAGTATGTAATACAAATTCAAACAAAATTATTACTCTTCACTTGTCTTTATATTAAAGTCCCCGTACGACGCGAATGTGTTATAACATCGGACAAAAAGTTCGTGAAACAGAAAATAAATTTATGCTCGTAGATATGAGGAGAGCTCTTGATAATATTTTCACTTCAATTTAGTCTACGGTATCCGTTTTTGTGTTATTCATCATAAAAATTTGAACCTTCTTAGCAAACTTATAAACTTATATTCATACAACTTGTTATTCGAATTTTTTACTTTACTTCGAAATGCGCGAACATCAAACGCGTACATTTTGAATTAACAAGTTAACATTATTTATTTGATAATTATTCGCGCATTTATAAAATGTATAATAATTTTTGTATTATACCATAAATATGGTACCAAGCTGAAAAACTAAATGAAATAATCTGATTAAAAGCTTTGAGTACGATTAAATTCAAGTTAAATTCATTTTATCTATCGCATAAATTAGTAAAAAAGATTATCGTCCGACTTTTAATTTAATATTAAAAATATAGTTTATAAAACTATTTGTATTATTTTGTATGCTAAAATACATCTTCGGATAATTAACAAGTAATCATGGAACTTATCTAATAAACTATTCATTGCCAGTAATATTAAAATGTTTTATCAAGAATGCCTCGCAGTGTGAAAACACGAGTTACATGCAAACAACTCGTAGTTCACAAGCTGTTGGAAATTCATTGCATATCTATGAAATCTTGTAGAATTTTTCTCAATTATTTACACAATGAAACGTGAAAAGAGTAGTTTAAAATCATGATTCTTTGAAATAATCTCGCATATTCACTTCATAATAAAAACTCCAATTAAAAGTAACATATCTAACTCGACATATCATTTTAATGATACTACAAGCGAATACCAAACATGTTTCTTTATAAATCGCAATGGTTATAATAATTTCAATGTTATGTTTTTAAAATACCTCAGTAAAAAACACAAAATATTACTTATTTAAAACGAAGTTTGTGTAAAGTACCAATATATTAAAATTAAAGCAGTGTACTACAAGAGTCGACGTTTTGTGGAACTTCTGGAGTAAAATCAGATACCGAATATTTACAATACACTAGTATCGATCGACGCATTTTTTTTCAACGCAATCGTACTCCATTCGCCCATTTTCGAGTATTAAAGTTGTGAAACCACATTTTTCAACTACGAAATACAGTGTTTTAATAAATTGTATTATATACTTACCGTTCCAGCACCAGCGTTTGTAAGTTTACAAGGAAGTCTTGCAGTTCCTCCTGCTTGAGCAAACACAGTTTTTACTTCGCGACCTGTTTCTTCTTCTATACTATTCTCATTAGCTATATCCATATTATTATATTTAGATTCTTGATGATGTCGTGTGTAACCCTCTGAAACACAAATACAAATATTTGTAACGCATAATATAAATTTTAAACCGCAAACAACACTGAATTGTTTAAACTTTGACATTTACAATTTACATAAAGTTATTCGTAGACCAAGTAAAATCTGTTGCAACAGAAACTCTGTAAATTATCAAATTTTAATTTAAAGAGTTAAATTACAAGTTTTTGGAATTCTTCTTAATTCTAATTATAAATATATGATGTTCTGTGTTTAGAAGAATTATTTCAATTTATTACTGCTAAAGAGTAATTAAATTATTAGTATTAGTTATCTTTTCGATTCAACTCAATTTCTACAATATAAAATAAATGTAATTTGTTTGTTTCGTTTTGTGACATAAATTCTTAATTTGTTCAATAAAGAACCTTAAGGACAACGATACATAACATGTAATATCATTAGGAAATCCTTCGTTAAGACTGCTATTCATTTTTGGAATACCACTATTGGCACAAGTTGATTTTCTATATACCTTATAAAAGTATGTACAGTTTTAAGTAGGATTTTTATTATATAAAAATGAACAACGTATAAAAAATACTCATCATTTATTTGCAGATTAAACGCTTTCCGTAACTGTTATTTTAATAAACATATTGCTAAAAATAACACTCATTTGTATGTTGATTTAAATTTGTATTAAAAAATATCTTAAACAATAAAATGACTGATTAATAATATGTTACATTTTGAATGTTATTTTACAAACAATAGTACTAAAAACGTGTGTTTTTAACGAAAATGTTAATATGTAATATTAATACAATGTAACATTAAAACTAATTTCGACGTTATACACATTTTACGTTCATGCATACTTATCTGATATAGTTAGAGATGCATTTAATACGATTAATACATAATGAAATTTGTAATCAGATTTTTATTTTGACACAGAAGTTTTTACATGCGGAATTATTAACTGCATTTAAATTTAAAATTTTACTTTTCTTCATACAAATGTTTAACAAACAAAACTAATCAACAAACATAAGAATTTATTGCTATTTAATAATCGTTTACTAAATTATTTCAAATAATTTAATATAAATCAATTAAAATTCTTTGTGGCTAATTTCAAACGAAGTGAGTGAAGATTCAAGAAAGATTGAGAAAATTAAATGCGTGGTTCTTCTTGCCAGTGCAGTAGTTAACTTTACGTTTTCCCTTTTGAGTAATGTACATTATCATCAAAGTAGTACTTACTTAGCACTTGCTTTTCTCAGAGAAGTTAATTTAAGACACAAAGAATTATGTGTAAATAACATTCGGAGTGATGTAAACAGATTAAACAATTTTTGAAAAAATGGAATGTATATTAAAATTAAAAACAAACGATAATTTCATCAAATATAGTAAACGCGAATAACTACGATGCTAATCATTTAATACAGCATAAAAAAGAAACATTAATATATAAATAATGAGAAAATTATTTTAGTTAACAAAATCAACATTATAATTTATAATTAAGAAAATATAAAACTTTTATATATATAATAGACATTACAAATTGAAACGTACTGAAGTATTTGTTTTTAAAGTAGTACATACAGTTTTTTTTTAGTTAACATCCTTTTGCAAGCAAACGCTGCATACCTTGTACTTTAAATAGTTTCATAGAATATAAGGAAAAAACGAACGAGGTCATAATAACTACTTGGCAAATTCCGATTCTAAACATAATTTCTTTAAATTACTTTTCTTAAATTTCAACAATAATTCTCATAATTACCATTTCAAAAGTATATTAAAAATATACAAGCTTTTATTAAATACAATTTTTTTATCAATACAATTACACTTCTTCGTTCGTATGCGTGTAACATATAAAGCAAATATAAATATCGTCCAAAATAAATTCAAAACTTATAATTAATATGC
>JABFOX010000018.1:0-28112 GCA_022817665.1 Axea sp. ZL-2020
ACAAAGATCATATTCAAAATAAAAAACCATCGATAAATTTATTATAAAATTATTAATTAAATTTCATTAAAATTAAAATATACTGTTAATTAATAACTGGTTGAAAATTGACAAAATATATTTTAATTTTATACTCAGTACTTCATTTACTTAATTATTTAATATATAATATATAATAATATAATATATAATATATAATATATAATAATAATAACGATTATTCTAATTGATTATAAATAATGGGTACATAAATATTGATTAATCCTTATCAACAATAAATAATACACAACCAATAAAATTACTTTACAATACGCCATTGATTAATTTACTCAGATTATGTATTGCTGATTATTTTCAAATATCTAATAATTATTTTAAAATTATAATAATTATGTGACTTCTTATATGAAGTGAGGGTTATGTTATTTGAAAATTAAAATTTAAATCTAAATTATCAAGGGTCAAAAACAATGAAAAAATAATTATTAATCTTAATAATCAAAACGTGTATTTGAAATATCGATTTCCCCTTTTTTATTATTTTATTTTACATTGGTCAATTAATAATAATTTTAAAACAATGGTTTGCAATTATCAGTATCAATTTATAATAAAAAATATTACTTTATTTCTAAATATTTTTTTGCTGAACATTGATTATCGTTTGTCACTTATTCCTAATCGACAAGTTTCCAATGAATAATTTTCAACTATCTTTTCTGATATAATGTTTCACATCGATAATTTTATTTCTGAAAATCAGTATACTGTATATTACAAACTACACATTTTGTTAGGAACATTTGAAGATCCAAGAATGGCGTTTTGTAATTCAGAAGAACTGTCCATTTGGTCATAAACCTCACACTTGATGAGCCCGATCGAATATCAAAGTTAGAACGAACGATCATCGTTTTCATCGATAAGGTTTACGCTCGCATTGTAGTTCAAAAGTGTTGTAATACTTCCCGAAACTGTTAAACAAGAGCCTCGATGGTTATTTTATAAACCGTATTTCAAATTCATGAGCTTCCAAAGCACTTCTTTATGGTTTTTATTACCTCGGTAACGATGAAATATATCGTTTTAATAACTTCACTTATACACGACTGAACTTCAAGCCATTCTCACAAGAATTCATGACTAATCATTTATGCAAATTCTTTCTCTAAATTTACAATTTAGGGATAATTTTTTAATCAGTCGCGTTCTGTAATTAATATTCAACTTCTTTGTCGTCAATTACTCTATTTTCCAGCGAGCATAGCGTCGAGACGTTTAATTTTGAATATTAACCCCAAAGCGCTACCGAAAACAAATTTGCAAAGTCTCAACAGATTAGGCCAATTTGACTAATCAAAAACCAACTTTGCCTACAACATTATTTAAAATAGGTTCGCAGTAATCAGTGATTGGTTCCGTTCGCTACCGTCGACCTTTTCGTGTAGATTGATTCTTAGTATGCAAATAGTCTAGAATTCATTTTATGGAAATCTAAACCAATCAACCTATTAAAAGAAACCAATGTTCGTAATTGGTCTAGGGTCAATCATGCAAATTAACCGAATCTAGGCGTTTTGATTATTTCTTGGATTTTGAAATTTGAAAGAATTAGTTTTATTTTGTATTAGATTCTCACTTATTTTTGACAAATAGGTCCCGAAATCCACATATACGCATGAAATCCACTATAGGTTTCGTTCCCACACTGAATATAACTTATTAATTCGATTTATATTCTCATTTTGATTCTATCGATAATAACAATTAAAAGAAATGCTTGTAATGTTTAAACAGTGCAGTTAGCATGTCGAAATTAAGTTGATACGAACTGCAATTATGTAAGCATCAGAATAGTCCAGTGTAACTGCGTATTCTATGTTTGATTGAATAGTAATTAACAGTAGAGTTGACTTATGTTAATGTTGAAATTAATAAAAATCATTAAGTACATTGCTCGTAATATAAATTATAAGATAATTCATCGATTGCAAACTGTATTTATTTACGAGTGCTAAATCAGTATACAAGATTTTAGAACGTTTTATAAATATTTTAAATTCTTTTATATTAATTTAATATGTTTAGTATTTATCCATCAATACATGAATTTAAACAAATTAATAATATAAAAATTGAACAATAATATGATAAATGCAATATTAATGTTGAAAAATGAGAGAAATAAGATATTTAATTTCATATTTGTACGTTTTGGTAATGTATTTACTTTTGGTATTGTTTAACTTAACTTTATAAAATAAATGGAATAATCGTAACATTATTGATAATGTTGATTAAAAAAAGTTGCAAAATAAATGAGCATAGAATAAGTGAGAAGCAATTGTATTGTATAATTTAAAAGTAGCAAATTTAAAGATAATGTTTGTGGTAATGAAGCTGATCTCGACGTCATTAATAATGAATCACTTTGGGATTAAAGAAAGTCATGGAGAAAAAAATTGTATTCGATAGTGATGGTCGCTGCGGTTTGAATATCAGTGTTTGAATGAAGCACCCTGCAGTTTTGTTGATAGCCGTGTAGTCATTTGTCAAGCGGTGCCTTTGAAGGCAAGGGAAATGCCGCCCGAGGAAAGTCGGCGAAGCTTTGGAAAAAATATTTCAATAAATGTTTCATTAATGTCAAAATGGTGCCATAACCGTGTGATTTTTTTAGGAATTGCAATGTTTGACGAACCACAACTTCTGATTTTAAAGGAAAACAGTCACATAAAAAATTGAAACTTGACTGAATAAACAGATTTGCATCAAGTAATAATTAAACTTTATTGCATGCTCATTTTATCTTGAACCATATCTTCATATTATTATTAAGCACAGTCTTCTTTTGTCTTTTGTTCATTTGTAAACGTTTAAATTTTGGTATTGTTCTTTTAGGTATATTTTTTATTACAGAGATCAAGTTTTGTTAGATTTATCTTTAGATTTTGCTGGTTTGTTCAAATTTTGATAAATTAGAGATGGTTCTTTTACGAATGGCGAAGCGTAACCAGTGGCCTTAAAGAAGCGTTTCTTTGAGTCAGAATCGGAGGGGTGGCGAAATGGAGGTCGCAAGATTGGTTTGAAAATTTTCGGTGCCACGAACGGATCAGAGGGAGTCAACCATAGGGGAAGCATACGGCGAGTAGGCGCTCAGTCATTCGCTCCCTCGAGTTTGCTTTAATCTACTGCCCTAACCAAACTACCGTCGGAAAAAATCAGGTGGCTCATCGTCTTATACCTTTCGCTTCGTCTTTCGATTCTCGTCCTGCACATTTTTCGTCGCAGAAGGCACGTGGCGTCGTGTGCCACGACACCACGCGCCTACGCGCCAACACTGCTGTCTCAAGACAGTACAAAAAACAGTTCATATTACAAGTGTTAAGATGAAGTCACATTCGAACGACTCAGGATCATGACTCTCATTTTGGAGGTGACATCTTGAATTAATCTGACAAGTTCGAATAGGAGATGAATATTTTTAATTGCGCTAACTTGTTTAAAATAAATGCGAAGAATCTTTGTGATTTCACAAATGTTTTTAATGATTTAAAATGTTAAAACTTTTCAAACTGTATAAACGTTTTTCGAAGCATCGAACAAAAATTTATGCAAATGCAATGTTTGAACAAAACTTTACAAATAATATGAAAAAGATTATAAAGAATTATGTTATAATTTCAAATTTTTATATGTTTTTGCAAGTTATTTTATTAATCACAAGTATGTAGATTATTTTGGAGTGTTCTTCGTACTATTTTAAAAATCTACGGATGTGTATATTCATCAGTCAATTTTGTAAATATATGTAGGATAATTTTTTAAATTTGCAGGGTTTTGCACACCAGTTTATAAACATTTGTAAATAGTTCATTTGCTCATAGCTATGAATAATATACTCATAGAATGTACAGACAATATGCATAATATTGCAGCAATGTTTTTTTACAAGTGAAGATGTGTACGTATACAAACCAATAGGTAAAAAAGGTTATTTGAAAAATGTATTTTCTTAATAAAAATTCTTCCATAATATTAATTTTGTTCTTTCTTAACAGCCGTAAAATAAATTTTTGATTTATAATTCAATATTGAATCTGATTTCGAATGTTTGATACACAATGAAGAAATAATGTGATATTATTTTTAATTTACTAAAAAAATGGCCGGATACGCCATTTCAATATAAGATGAACGCGTTTTCAGAAAAGCATGAAACCGATTAAAATGATTTTCAATCCTAGAAGAGATCATGTAAGTGAAACTTATTAAAAAATAAATTTATGTTATACCGACAGATAGAATGAAATGATTTGATCACGGATTAATTTCTCTTTCGAGGTGATATATTGCAAGTTAATTTGGACCGAAACATTTTCTGTTTTTTATTGCTTTTCAAATGAAAAATCCTGTAACATTTGAACATCATCTTTAAAACATCTTTTTTCTTTTTTGTTAAAAAACATTAAATGGAATCATTTTGCATAAACAAATAACAATATTAGTTACAATAAATACATTTTAAAAATCAAAATACAAAAAATAGATTCTTATTATCACAAATGGATTTCCTTATAAATAATGTAATCATCAGAATTGCATTCTTCTGATAGTAAATAGATTTCATTTACTTCAAATGGATTTCGTTTTCATTAAAATGAAATTCACGTGTCATAATTTTGCTCGTTATAGCGAAATGTTCTTTAAAATGTTTAACATAAGGAATACTTTCTCATAAAATGAAGAAATCTATTAAGTTTGAATTTTTCACGTTTATTTATGTGACGATACACATTTCAAAAAATGTTATTGGAAACAAAAAGAGGTTGTCCAAAGGTACTTGCGAAAGCACATTACGATCCGCTTCTCTTTCAGATCCTCCTTTTCTACTATCTTATAAAATTGGATCGGCCACTATGACGGTATAATCCCATATTAAGCAATAGATTATAAGTTGTGTTAATGCGACTCGAAATACGATCCATTCATCATCCGTGGTAACTTTTGTTCTTCAAAGATGAAGTAATTAAATTGCGTAACTTTCTGTATTTTACAAATTATAAAATCAGGTATTTAATGGTGTTATAATAAGACGTTTTTCTTCTTTACAAGCAAAAAATTAATTGTCATTATAAAACAATAAGGAGGACTAAGTGCTCATAAATCAGTTGCAAATGATGATTAACCCTTTATTTGTACTAAACAGAAAAGGCTTGACGAGAAATTTTACTCACGATTAATTTTTGTCCATTAAACGTGAGAGGGGGAAGGGACGGGTTAATTAGCTTGACTTCGATTGATATCAATCACATTTGATGAAAATTCGCCGACAAAAGAAAATAATACATATTTATATATTTTATATTATGCTCATCTTTTCCATTTCACAAACATTTGGACATTTTTCTATAGATGTATGATAATTTCATAGATTTTAGTTTAAAAACTAATAAACATTTTTGTTTTATTAATAGTTTTTAAAATTTGATTTCTGGATGCATTACTTATTTAAATTATACTACAAATTTCAATACAGAGAAATTATATTCGTATTTTTTTTTAATTATATATTTATTTTGTACCATTTTTATGATATATTTTAAATTTGAAAATTTAGTTGAACATTTTATCTAATTAAGGTCGCAATTAATTTAGGCTAAATTACAACTAGAAGCTTATGCATATTTAATAAATTTACGACTATCAAACCCAGTACTGGCTTAGAATTCTAAATGTCTCATCCAGGAGAACCTGAAGACCACACAGAAAGGAGTTGATCTAAACTGCACATTAATAGTTTTACATATCGAATTATTGCATCGTTGTAATCAAATTATTACAGTTTTAATATCAATTTACGAAAAGCGAGGGACTTAAGATTTTTTTATTGTATGGGTAATCACGCATATTTACTATGTTAGGTCTAACATAGAGAAGCAAAATAATGTATTCAGTAAACTACTGATTACTTATTCAAAGACTTTAATTAATTTAAAAATACTGTAGAAAACTGAAAAATAGTTTATCTTGTAGATGCATTTTTTACTAAAGAAAAGTAATGATTTATTATTGAATACTTATATGAAAATGATTTATTTTAAGAAAACATACAAAATAAATTAAAATAATTATACAAAAAAAGAAATAAATACAAAAAAAATACTTTATGAAAAAGTTACAAATACAATAATTGTATATTAATTAACATATTTACGTAAAATGAAATATTACTTAAAACGAAAAAGTATATGCTGTTAACTAAAAAATTATATGTTGTTTAACTAATAGTGACAACAAATAAAATTTATGTATATTTTATACAGAATTACTAAAAAATATTAGTTATTTTAAGTAACATTATTTTAATATAAATTTACACGAATTTTACATGCATTTTATATAAAAATTTTAAAGATTTTTTTTTTCGTAGATTTTTATATAATTTATCAAATAAAAATACACTAAGTTTTTTGTCGAATTAAATTGTATTGTTAAGAAGAAATTTAGTAATAAAGTGTCTAAAAATTTTTAATTCGACAATTTTATTAAAGCAATAATCAATAATCAATTTCGAATATATAATTTGAATTGGGTTCAAAAGCAGCAAGCGATTAATTTTTAGAAACTCTGACATTATAAATTGTTAAAAATTTAAGATTGAATTTTAATCTTATGATAGATTGAAAATCTATCATGATCATACATTTTCTTTTTGTTTAGTATATTAAATAATTTGACGACAGCGAATTTTTTTATCAACTTAATCCGTAAAACACTTATAAAAATAAAGCTTTATTCGATCATCATTACTGACATTATAATTTGGCTCGGTGACCGTTCCGTAATTTCACTCATTGATTTATGTTAATGCAACCGGTTTCCGAAAATTCTATAAACCTTATAAATGCTCCATTAAAGTTCGTTTGATTGCAACGAATTTCTCGTATGGTCTAACGTCCCATCGCGGACTGTCGGTGGGATAATCGATAACGCATGCGTTAACCGCGGACCAATTGCTTTTCTTTGGGCTGACCTTCCTTTTTCGGATCATCAATGTTATAGCCCGGAATTACGCTTGAGCACGTACTTTGTCTGTGGTTCCGAAAATTTTTAACTTCGTCTCTTGTACGGTTTCGATGGCATTCACCACGGGAAACCGAAAAGGGATAAGCGAGCTAGACTCCGTATTTCCAGGCACGCAACTTCAGTCTTCTCTCCTTCGTCGTTATTCTTCCTCAAAAATCACGCGCTTCTTTTCGTACCATCGCGTGAAAGTCGAGTATACTTTGCAAAGGCAAACTCTTTGTTCTCTGATTTGTCAATGGGTGACTTTTTACAGAGTTTCTAGAGAAAAGTTTTCTGCACAGCTTTTATTCGGATACGATTTATAGACCAGAATAAATCGTCTTTATAATTTTTGGTTTATTCCAAATGCCTTATTAAATATTAAAAACGTGTGTGAAAATTATGTATAAAATTGTTTGAAATGAAAATTTTCTGACGTGATCAAAGTATTGCAGATTTTATTGAGATAGTTAAAAACGACCAGTTTCTAATTGAGTAGCAATGGCCAGGTGAATTTGGCACACGTGCCATTCTCATCTAAAGCTGCTTATAATGTACTGCTTTATCTCGGTCAATCGACATTTATGACAAAAATCCTCTTTATGGGATACAGTTTCTTGTTATTGCTTCAAAAAGATGTATTTCAAGCATGCATGTATTTTAAAATATAATATTTCTAGTTATGGATTACTATGGCTAACAAAATTCATCATAGATTAAGTAAGCCTTTGTAAACAATTTCCTCATTGTTTTAAATGACCCAATCTCAAGAGATGGTATTTTTTGAAAAATTATCTTTGCTGTTCTCATCAGTTTCATAATTTCTCTTTTTTACTTAGCAAGATACGTATCATTGTTTATAAACATGAAAATATGTATGTAAAAATTACCATTTTTATTGCGCAATCGTGTGGATCATAAACAATGTCCTTTCCCACAATAAAAGAATACTTTTTTTCAATCTCATTCGAATATAAATGACTTTCTTTCTTTCTTAATATTGCTTATTTTCCACTTTTGCTAAAGATTAATCAAAACATACTGCGATCCTTTTGTTACCATTGAAAATTCAGTTTAACTTCATTACAATACCACGCCATTCTTCTGTCCTCTGAAAGGAATCTAACGAAGTGTTACGTTTAGATTATTCTCTTGACTACAATCTTATTTTTCAACGCAATCGTAAAAATACCCTATCCGTGGAAGGATTTTTTGAAAAAAAAATCTGTTTTCTATATTACTTCAAAAATCACGATTTCAATCATCAATAAGATAGTATTATCCAATATTGGTTGCAGCATAGCAGCATCTCCAATTTTTTCTCACACGAAATCTGAGATAGGTGTGATATTTTATCGGCCGAAAATCGTGTGCCATTCCACAAGATGAGATGAACCTAAAGAATCCTTTACTTTTATGATAAATCGAGTTTGGTCCTTTTTATTAACAGGGCATTAATGGGATTCGATAGTACAATAGAAAATCCGTTTCTAATAACAGAGGAAAAAATGGAACAAAAATTTCAGTTGCTTTCTTTTTCTTTTGTACTTTTAATCTTTTCATACAAATTCCATTTGGTCATTATTATTTTTAGTATGCTGAAATTAAAATTTATCTCACACAACGACACGAATATCGTATGAAATGTTAATTGGCCATTTAATCATCCTTTAAGAAAGTTTTTTTTACTTTCACGTACTTAATATGTGACATTCTTCAACAACATTGTAATTCCGCTTTTTTGCAAAGCTTATACTAAAAGATTGTACTGAACCTGCATACAAGCGACGGTACCAAACAAGATCAAAGCCTCGTTATTTCCGGTGGTAGACGTTATCGCGGTACAAAGATGCTGAGTTTTTAAGTAGCGGATTATCGTTCTGCTACTTAGGCAGATATTTGGGATGGGGTGATGACGAAATCCAAGACGACTGGTCAAGGGGAATGACAGAGATCGGGTTGCTGGCGGGCTCGGTCGAGACCACCGTCGCGTTCGCCTCAAAACCTTATCCTACCTGTTTTCGCTAATTGAGCGAGTAAAGATGTAACTAGACCTTACGCTCCCGAGGTATTTTCACCCTCTTCCCTGTTAAAATCTAGTTTTCTTTCACTGATCTTCGTGCACTCGGTATGCACACACAAACTCTCAACACCTGTACCATTCGACCTTGCATGGTGAGACACAATTATGCTGGACTTTAATTTTAGAAACATAAGATCGAGGTTGAGATGTGGGAGAATGCAATGGACCGAAAGCTGGCATGGCTCAGTCGTCTAAAGAAAAAAACTATCAGAATAAAATAAGTTATGATTTTCTTTTTCATATCGGCAAGAGAAACATCAACAGACTATATGTTTTCTCTACCAAAAAATATGCACATGTACATCTCTATTCAAAAATGCAAATGAATCGTCGACTCAGCCCTAGAGTCATAAATAATCGTCAGTGAAGGAATAACGTGTTATTTGCCACCGAGCTTAGCAAATGAGTTCACTTTGTATTTAATTACTTGACACACGCCCTGGGCGTGTCTCTGTTCGCCAAAAGAGAGCGACGAGAAGAACGAGGGAAAAGGACGGACAGGTCCATCGATCGACTCAGCCGCCAAAGAGGACTTTTTCATTCCGATTTCAACCGCGCTATCCAGAATCGTCCGGATTCCCGCAGCAGCTATCCATTTCGATAGGGGGTAGCATAAGACTTGACCCCTAATTGCTAGTTCCATGCTATTCTATTTCAGAACGAGCTTTAATAGATGAAAGCAATTAATTCCGACCCGAAAAACGACGTTCCTATGAAAAATGACCCACTCCTTACTTATTTTCTGCAATATTTTCATTTCACGGTTCTCTTTCATTCGGTGCCTTTTTCGAGCTGTCAAATAATACTTTTTCGATTAACAAATTTTCAACAAAAATTAAATATTTGAGTTTATGTATTAATAATACATTTGTTTAGAGAAATAAAAAAAGGAATAAATAGTTTGTATAATTGCAGTTATTTAATCAGTACTGCATAATTTAACATAATCGACATACCTTTAATGTTAAAGAAATAAATAACAATTTTGAGAATTGAATGCAAATTCTTCTAATTGGTTATTTAATGGATTGACATTTTAATTCGTAATGATTAAATCAATACTGTAGAGAAATGTAAGTATTGGTAGATAAAGACACCTTAAAATGTGAAATTTTATAGGTATAAAAATGAAAATTATATAAAATTTTATATTCACGATACGTAAATTGATCCAAATACATAAATGTTGTATTTACGTTATTATATATATACTATACTTGCACGAGTCATATAAGTGATATGCACATTAAATATAACAAAGCAAATATACATTTTGCAGCAAATCAGTATAGCATTTATGTGTAAATATACGAAATATATAATTATAAAAAAATATATATTTATATATTTAAGATACAGAATAAACATTAGATTATATATGCATTACATTCGATTTTGCTACATTTAAAATATGTAAAAAGTTGATTATTAAATTAGTTCTAAAATCTACATTGTTTACGAATATTTATGCGCTTAACAGAAGTTTAATATTTGATATAGCTTTATGAGAAGTTAAATTTAAAACATATATACTTGTTATTTTTAGCAATCGTCATATCTTTTTTATCTGATGAAAAATACACTGTAAAAGACAACAGATGAGTCCACGTACTTTGTATATCATATATGAAAAAATTAACTATGTGAATGATTTATTTTACACACATTTATTATACTGAAAAGCTATAAATAAAATTATACATAAAAATAAGTTATTTTTAATTAAATATTTACTTTATTATTATTATTTTAAATTAAAATGTTTAATTTAAAAATATTCTGCATTTTTCAATAATTATTGTATTGAATTATTATTTTACAAACATTGTAAACATAAACAAATAATAAAATACACGACAAAGTGACAGCATATTGAATGAAATATTTTACAAGTCATATCAATATACCTTTTTATTAATTACGCATGTCTTTACTCTTTCTTCATAATATTTAATTAACATTTATACCGAATAATGTTATCACTGAAAATTTCTCAATTTTAACTGCTACTTTGATCATTCTGAATGAAATCTTATTAGAATAATTATAATATTTCCATCAAATATATAACAATTAATTTCTGTTAATTCTTTAAAACTATATTTGAATTTGTACATATTATAATACGATTGAAACCATTCAAATCAATACTATAATGTACATTTAGATTATTATATTTGAATTTTATTATTTGTATGCTCCATTGCTATAGCTGGAATTCGTTTATGGTGAACCTTTTAAATCAAAAACAACAAAAACATTGAGTATTTAAAACAAATGAAACTAAAAACCATTTGAACTATATGGGACAATATTCATTTGAATTATTTCAAACGCGAGCAAAGCATGAACGCAATCAATGTATTTTTCTTCTTCGCTACGACATTATTATACATTCACTTTCATTTCTATTAAAAACCAAAATCCGATGGGGAAGTTAAAAATATTCGGCGCATATTAATATGCAAACATGAAAATTTATATCCTTTCTCAGAAACGATCCTGGACCGTTTACAAAATAGAACAGAAATAGGTAGTCTGCTTAGAATTCGTCTTATTAAGGTGATTTGCCTGAGTCTGGCTAAAAAGGCTGCAATCTAGAGACACGTCTGTCCCTCAACAACAACAATAGGCATAATAGCAAAATCATATCATGATTAGACCATTACCGCACAAAAGACACGAAAGCTTTCGCGCGTCTCTTTAGTGTGGTCCATATATTGTTCCAAAAATATCGAAATGACAAAATAATTAAATTTGATAAATCTTGTAACTGAAGTGACTGACAATTTTCGTTAATATTGCAAACGTTTTGTTAGAATAACTTTTCCCAATTTCAACATTTATGAGTTCTTGTTTCAGTAAACATTTTGTAAATAATTAAACGTTTCTTATTCATATATACAGAAATCTGATTTTTGTCTGCAAAAATTTTCTTTGCAATAAGAAGAGATAGTTTGACACGAAATTTAGAACGCAGCTTCAACGATCAGATTGATCATGTAGCCATTTTTATTTTCTTACTATTCCTATTAACATTTCGGTATTTTTATAAGCGCACGGAATCACGAATGAACTATTGCGGATGCATTCGTAGATTGTCAAAATAATGATCGGCCAAAATGTTAGTTCAGATGAATATCACCTCTGCCTGCTAACTTTATAACTATTCCTCGGATTGTTAGCTTTGCACCTTCTTTTCGAGTGTTTACGTACCGTAGTATTTTTTGAGGTCTTTGAAACTAAAATTCAAACCAATCATCACCTTGTAATTTACTTATTTTGTTACTTTCTTTAAAATTTAACGTCAAAAGTTCGATTATGTACACGAAAGGTTACTTAAATTAATGTTATTTTTTCAACAACTGTAAAATTGAGTTTAAAAATAATTTATTTGTATGAATTAATTTCATGATTAGCCTTTTCACAAAGTTACGCTTTACTGCAAAAAGCATATTGTTTCCTTTAATGCTCAATAAAGTAACGAATTCGCAAATTTGTACTAATTCTTCAAGAATTATAGTTACATTTTTCATCTTTGTGAGTTCAGTTGGCATATGTATGCATTGCAGGGTAATTATAAACATCTTTCGGTAATTAACCGATGCTTATATTTTCAAACAGTTTATGAAAGGCGTTTTATACTGGAGGGTTCTTAAAACCCATCCCCTAATCTTAAAATTTGTTTTAGCTGTAGGTCTTTGCTAAAAACAATGAAGTCGAGGGGACGGCATTAATTGGGGGCGAGAGACTCGCCCCCTCGTTCTGGAAATTGCATTCAACCCGTCGCCCGGTTTTCATTCGGCCGGAAGCTATAAAATTGTCGCGTCCGCATGATGAATGTACAGCGTAAATATTCAGATGAAAATCGATTGTAAAAAATTTACCTGTTCAGATTAATTGCTGATTACAAAAGAAGAAAAAATGGTTGCTTCATTAAAATTTTATAAAAAATAAATGTAAATTATAATTAACCCTTGAATTGTAAAGTTATATTTTAAACATGCAATATTAATTTTAAAAATTTTAGTTTTAAATTTAAACCGCTGAACTTTGAAAAAAATTATTTGTATACATTTTTTTTTAATATTAGTTGTTGAAAATAATGAAAATTGTTTCTTTTTTAATTATAATAAATTGATGAATGGCGTGGTAATAGTCAAAATATTTGCAAAATGCAAGATTATTGCATTAATTGTATGTACATATTACGTATGTGTAATGCTGCAATTGAACGAGTTAATATAATTTTTATTATAATTTATACAATGTATATAAAAAAAAATGCTGCTTTTTTGTAGAAATTAATTTGGTTTGTCACTTTTTAACTATGTTCCGCTTTCATCAAGCACATTTCCATATGTTTTAATTAATTAATGTAATTTCATGTATAAATCAAATATGCAATGTATATATAATCATATATAAATGTTAATATAAGACATTTAAAAATGTTTCTAAAAATGATATTTAATACTAAAAATCTTAAAACAAAATTGTAATTTATGTACGAAACTGAGTAGCTATTTCAATATTCAATCAACATTTCATATTTTATCTGATTTATTAAATTTTACTGAACTTTAAGTAAATATGAGGCATGCGTGTTTAATTCAATAATAATTGTTCAGTTTTTTTAAATTGTAAAATAGTACAATAATCTGAATATTAATACTAAACATTTTTGTACAATCTTAAAAATGTATTAAACACAGTTTAAATAAATATTAACTATTCTCATTGAAATCGTATGTATTTTAACTTTACCTTAGGTCTTGTAAAATTTTATGAACCACTTTTTTCCGTATTTTTATATAATGTTCAATTTATTTAAAAAATAAGTAAAAAAGACAGATCAAAAATACCACTAATTTTCGTCGGACGCATATATGTGACCTTAAACTTCAAAGGGTTAAATAAAAATTCAAATTATAATCATTTTAATAAAAGTGAACAAATTATTTTTAAGTCTGTTAATAGTCGTCAATTAGATTTTAATATGAACACAACTGTTAAAACGAAAAAATAGTTAAATAAGATAAGAGATAAAGATATCTCTATTGTTTATTTATTATGTATTAACTTTTTCCTACTATACATTTTTTTCTGTTTTATAATATTTTTTAATTCAATAATTTTTATAATAAGCCGTGTCTGTACCAGCCATCATAATATAAAAGCGAAGATCATAGATCAAAATAAAGAATATTATATAACATTTTTATTTATTACTGCATTCATAACGTAATTAAAAAAATACTATTAACTTAAACAAAAAGAATACTTGTATGAATAATTTATGGTGTATTTGGTACTTGAGTTCCTAAATGTAAAATTCCGTATTATTCGAGTAAACATCATTTCACGTCTTATAAATACAACTTTGATGACAACTCATTTGTCTATTCAGTAGCACATTAATTTATTTACGCATTAATTTTTTTGTACAAAAAGTTTGGACTCTAAGTCTGGAACGGATACATTACGTTTGAAAGAAATAAATATTATCAAATATAGTAAAATTGTATTATTTTATTTTATAAAATCATAAAGCAATTCATATTTTTATGGTACAAATAAAGCTCGTTTTTCCACATTAAAACACGTAATTTTAATTCTTCTCAATGTCAATACTTTTCTTCCTTCTGTTCCTCTTTATACACGTTGTATAAATATTTCTATATTTTTACAAAAGCGACCCCACCGATTTTTCGAAAACCGCAAACATCGAATACAATCCCACAAAAATCTTTATTAAATTATAGAACAAATTTTTTCAATGCCTAAGATCCATTCTTCAATAAAATCCTCCATAAATCAAACACTTAAATTTCTAAAGACAATTCATTCTATTCTTTAGCCTCAATCCCTTGAAGAGATGCAGAAGGTAACGCAAGCACGACGAA
Source organism: Axea sp. ZL-2020 (assembly GCA_022817665.1). Lineage (NCBI taxonomy): Eukaryota > Metazoa > Arthropoda > Insecta > Hymenoptera > Scelionidae > Axea > Axea sp. ZL-2020. Next base: position 15,055 of record JABFOX010000018.1, read on the forward strand.
TCGAGAGTACTCTCGGTGCATCTTCACATTCGACTCGCATTAACAAGATATCGTTAACAAGACGCGTTTCTAAGAAGCGGTGGGCGGAACCCCTGAGATGCACCGGAACATATCTGAGTCTGTTTGAAGTAGACCTGACGGATAGGCCACCTCTAATTCCGGTTCCGCAATTATGTTTCGACGAGACGTTTTGCCATTTCAACACTTCGTGCGGCTTTATTGTATTTGCTTCTGTTGTCTACACCGCAATGAATTGCTAGAAAATAGAAAAGTCGGCGGAAACAAAAGCTTCTTTTCGAGTTTCTCGGAAACGGTTTGCTTAGTCGAAAATTCACCTTCTTTTGGCGAACAAAATTTAATGAATTTACATTGTTATGCTGATGATGTTTCGACGACAAATCTGAATGTAAAAAAATGGCAAATAATGGGTTGTTTCAATCTCATGGCGTAGAAATATCTTTGTTGCAATATTACGAAATTTATAATACAAGTACATTTACACTTTTTTTTACGTAATTGTTTACGTAACAAGTAAAATTGTTCAGTATAAAATTATCAGTGAAAACAAATGACAAAATATGTTTAGTTGTGGATAATAGCGAAATTTTTAAATCAGCCCCCCCCCCTCTTTAATTAAAGTCAGAATGTTTGAAGTTCTTTTATTTCATAAATTTATACTTGAAAATCATCTTTATCATTGATAATTATTGATCAAAAATGAATAATTTCTATTGAAAAAGAATTTGCGTTAATGTCAAGTTATCTTCATTTGTTATTTTATTTTGCTGTATATTGTTAAATAAAATTAAATTGTAGGAAAGATGTTTGATGTGAGTACTTGGCGAATATTTTCGCACGCGTTCGAGTATTCGGAACGAAAGATGGAAAACAAGGGATAATCAAACGCGTGTCTCGCTTGATACCTTAATAATCATTGTTAAGAGTCTTTCAGAATCGAACAGTGATTATCGGGCGTAATTTGTTTACGGTTCAAATCTCTTTAGTTTTTTTGCAGTGACTGAAATCTCACATCAATTATCGTTCAAAAGAATTGTAATTAATTCAAAAACGAGATTGTAATTTGTCGAATGTTCTTGTTTTTTCGCACATTTTTCGGCAATTTATTTCTTTCATTTAGTTAATAATAAAGTTATAAAGAACTCAACATTCAGCTGGACAAGTAAGTGAAACATCATTTCAAGTTCCTGAAAAACTGCAAGATGCGATTAATCTTTTTCGCAATTGTTCGCAACCGCATAATTTATCTCAATTTTCTTATGATAATTATTAATAACGCAGTCAGTGCTTTCTTAAAATACCACACGCTCCAATTTCGCAACATCATTAACCATTTTGGTTTGAAAATTCTTATAAGAAAATTCACCGTGGCAAATATAATTGTATTGACGCGTTTCGTGTAAAACTCGTGTGGGCCTAGCACAATTACACTCTACCCCTTGGTATCCGAGATAAATACGGGTTGAATAGCGGCGGGATGAGAAGCTGCGTTCGATTGCGGTGCGTACGGTTGTATGGCATCGCGGCACGTAGAGGCGCCGGGTCGGGTCAAGCCACCTGTTGTAGGCCCTTCTTCCAAATCGCTTGGTGTCCTGGAGGGGACGCCGCACGAACCCGACTTGGTGGGGGCGAGTCGTGCACCCATTGGTCCAAGGGCACGTGCTGCCCGTAGCTGACTCGCTCCCATAGACCATAAATCCCACGAAAGCCTTCGGCCCCGCGTCAGATACGAACCGCGTGCGTCATTGTTTACATCGCGCCGAGTGAACCTAACCAGTGTTTTTGTGCCTTCGAACTTTGAAGTTTCTTTTGAGAAGTGATTATGAATATGGAGTTGCAAGAGATGTTTCGTTACGGATACATGTTCCCACCACAGGAATACGGGGTACCCAACACTTATCTGGAGTTACCTAATTACGGTTACGGTATTAAAGAAGAAAAGGGTCTACCACCAGTTGCAACTCTCAATGTGCAGCAATGTGGATTCTATGACAACAGCAGTGACGGTTGGCATACTCCTAGTCCAGCCGCGAGTTTGAGGTGAGTTAAGAATAAATATTGAGTTCGAGGATCATTAAATTTCATTGAAAACAATAAATCATTATTTGGCACCACAAAAATTGCTAGATGATGACGAGAGAAGAAAGGATGTAGAAGATGATAAAGAAACTTGTTTAATAAGATATTACTTGACAATATAATTATCATAACTGAATGGTATCCACTTAAAATTCTGTGGAAAAATCATTCTTACAAACAAATCACTGTCTAAGGAGATCGAGCAGATTTATTGATACTTCGAATTTAGTTTATCCTCGAAAGACAAGATGGAAAATGCAATCTATCATTTGAAGCAATATTTCAAATCATTTCTTAATTTTTTTTGAAACTCTGCCCATGTGTTGGTTTACAATTATTTGAATAGAATGTTCATTTTTTTAATCAGATCCGTCAGTCCAGCTATGACTACCGTCTCTTCCGAATCAGAACACACAATAATACGTGCAAATCCTCTTCGGACTACAACAACGGCTACTACGATAACGATTCCGCCAAAGAAACACCGTTCTGAGACAACATCACCACTATTGGAAAAAAAGCGTCGACTGCAAACGTCGAAAGTGGTTTCGACGGATAACGACTTACTCTTCGCAGAAGACAGTGATGGTTTCGGTGAAAGCGAGAACGAACAAGACAAATCCGACTGCGGAAAATCTTCCAAGTGTCAGCAAATCAGCTCAACCATTGTGAGGAAGAGAAGACTAGCGGCAAACGCTCGAGAAAGACGTCGCATGAAGAATTTAAATAAAGCATTTGACAGACTTAGAGCTTATCTGCCGTCTTTGGGTAACGATAGACAACTGTCCAAATACGAGACACTACAAATGGCTCAATCTTATATAACTGCGCTCTATGATTTACTTCAGTAGAAATCAAATGTACCGTTTCTATCAACCCCTGTGATATCGTCTTCCTATTTAGAACCCAGGCTTTGTTCAAGTGGAAGCCTTGACTCTTTTTTTGATGCATTTTGTTCATTTTTGTAGCGTAATTAGAGTAAAGCAAAACGGAAACACGATCGCACGAAATGAAATTTGAAGACGTCAACCGCATTGTTCGAAGATTGCTATATTTTTGTACTCCTGTTGATTGTAAATATCTACGTGAATGGGTGTATGAAGAACATATCTGTAATATATTGTTTTGAATACAATTTATGTACTTATGCACACGTATATGAGATATGATATATATCTGTATACACACACGTGCGTGCGCAAAAAATACAAATATGTCTGCTCTGAGTACATTGCCCAAATGAACATTTATGTGCATAACAACAGATATACCTACACGTATGCAAATATCATATGTATATATGCGTGTTACATGTGAGTTCGTGTTATCAAGCAATTGGAAGACTTGTAAATATATGTACATACTGCGAAATTAAGACTGGAATTTAAGTTTTAAGTATTCGAATAAAATTATATATTGTGGTAACTTCTTGTTTTCTTTTTAATCTCTCCATATGAATAAACCAAGCAAAGGCCTACGGTTGTCTGTTGAGTGGATATCATTCTATTTTGTGTCTTACACGAAAAAAGATACGTTTTGATAGTATTATTTTCATTCTTAACATTACTATGATTATCACGATTGAGTTTCCGTCGAGCAAGTCAAGTGACTAGACTTTCGATGGAAGGAAGAGTAGCGTCATCGGTGGTCCTGCTGTTATTTGAAACCGGCAGAGGTGCCCGGTTTCGACGCAATTCGAGAGCCTATCGTCTTCGTTTGGTGTTTATTAAGAGTCGAATAATATCTTCGCGTGAATTTGCAAATTATAGCCAATATATTTAAATTAGAGGGGAAAACCGCATTTTTATCTCCTATCTACTTTAATTAAACGGATAATGATGAAGCCTTAATGGATGCGTATCTTTCTAACAATAAAATGATATTAATTTTATCTCTGGGAAATTACAAATAATATTTATTGAAAAAGTATACTTATTTAATAAAAAATCTATTAATATTTATAACTAATATAATTAAATGTTCTTCGGTCAACAATATTCTATATTTTTAATTTATTCGTCTTAATCTTGACTTTTTTTTTTCTTTTTACGGAAAATAAATTATGAATAATCGTTTCTAGTAATGTAATTTTACAAATAATTAAAACAGTTTAATCAAATAGCCAAAAATGGAGCAAGAACGCTTTTTTGGTGTTAATGGCATCCAATCTTCAATGAGTTCATTATCACACCATTAGAAATCAATGGGTTTTATAAATCACTTGTTGTCGTTACTTATAAGTAGTCATTAATCACTACGAATTCTTATAAGAAAGTCACTATTCAGAGTACTAAACATAACGGGTCATTATTATATTGTGTCAGAACTTTTGATTGAGTTATTGATCTTTTTTATTTTTTTTTTTTTTTTTTTTTGTTTGTTTTGTCTTATCACTTTATAATATATAGACACTGAAGTCGGTATTTACAATGAAATTACAATCTCACTTTCTTAAAGCACACTTTTAGAAATCATTAAATATTTAGTTTGTTTCCATCTTAGTGATGAACAAAAGTCGCCGCACATTTGATTTGAAAAACAGAAAATGTTAAATTTTGATTAACCACGATCATAAAACCTAAACTCTAATTAATTCGGTTGCAATTGCAGTTTGTACGCCGACTTTTGTCCATCACAGTTTTTATTTCCTTTTTCTTCATTTTTGTCTTTCTCCACTTTACATAACTAAGGCAACACGTTCTAAGACCTACTTATTGAATAAAGCGGCGTCCGTGATGTGTCGTTAAAAGTAATAAAGTTCCCCCACCCCTTGGAAAAATCGAACTCTATCGGCGGAAGTGTTCTCCAAAATAAAGGGACAATAAGAATTGCGATATGAAAGAATGTTTTCATGGAAGGACAGTGTCGCACCACGGATTTTTACGTCAAACTAGATACGACAAGCTAAACAGATACACATTTTTGAGACATTTCTATGCGTCGATTGGAAACCCGCATCAGCCTTCTTTATTATTTGTTTCGGTTGAGAAATGATAATCCCTTGAAAAAAGATTTTTTTAAAGAAAATGATTTAAAGAAAATAAAGAAAAAGAGAAAAAAGAATATAATATATCTTTATACAACATATAAATTAAAAAACAGTACATATTGATTTTACAAAGATACCTTTTGAACTAATTGTATATACACGTAATTATTATGAATATATCTTTTTCAACTTCATCTCCTCTTTTTTTATCTTACACTCAACAATATTGAATTATTGTGTTTGTCGTTATATTCTCATCGTTCAAAACATCCCTCGAATCTCAATGAATATCATTCACGGTCAAAGTATCCCGCGAACACTCTGTCACGCGCGAATCTGTCCTCTTCGATCCCTTGCCGCCAATGTCGGGAATGAAGGAACCATAAGGATATGTCGATGAAATATTTCTAATTAGAAAGAGAGAAATAAAGAATAAGATAAATGTATATATGAAACGAAATTTGTACTATGCAAATAATGGGTGTATCACATGTGCAATTAAATGTACAAATATATTTACAAAGGTGAAGAAACCAAGGAAGATTCGCACGCACGGAGTTCAGGCTTTTATTTTCACAGCTCGAAAGGCCTTATAACAAGGCATAACGAATTCGCGATTCGTCGTCACAAAAAGTCCTCGAAAACCGGCAAGGACTAACATAATCCGATCGAAATATCCTCGAATTACTTTTTTTCTGAGTTTATGTGTATTTGTTTTTATATTTGTGTGTTTTTATGTTGTTGCGTCAGAGTCGTACGAGGCGAAAAGTTTGTTATGTGAAAGCAGAAAAGCGTTGAGAAATTAGGAGGAAAGTAAACGTGTTTAGCCTCTCGAGATTTGTAACAATTGATAGTTTCTTTAATCGAGAATAAAACGTAACTTATTTGTACGTTTGAATGAAATTATTCTACATTTTAGAAATATATAATTACACTGATTAATTTAATTAAATATCATCAATTTTAACATTGCAAAATTAAATTATATTTACATATATAACTGTTAATTAAAACATTAACAATTCATCGATAAGAATGATTGAAAGTGTTTGTAATGATATATTAATGTCACAGCTTTAAGCTTTTGATTAAACATTGCACCGTTTCGATCGATAGTAGTAAATGTAATAAATTCATATAAAGAATTCGATGATGTAAAACTTCGCGTGACATTAAGCATTCACTAACAATTTACCATAGATTCAAAAGTCAAGTACAGATACTATCACAGTAGACACTCACTTTTGCGTTAACAATGATCGAGTTGCAAAATACGTTTACATCAATCTTCGTCAATTTCTAAACGATATTGTAAAAAATGTATATTAAATTACACAGCCAACTACTCGAAATAAATATTAATAATAAAATTTAGTGTAAGTAATGTCAGTAATAAAGCATAAATATTTTAAAATTAAATATACGTGCACAATGTTGGCAATTAGTTAATTTGGAAATGAATTTATATGTAAAATAGTAATATTCAACAAAAATATATATTAAAGTACAGTTTTAATCATTAAAATTCTAGAAGAAAAGTATTACATTGCACATATCTACATTTAATTGAAAATACAATGATGTTTTTAATGAATTATTGATTTTATTTGGCTTACTGTTAAAAATTAAATTTTGTTAATATTCATGTCACAACAAAAAATAAACTTTTTATAAACAAATGATTGATATTGGAAATAAATATCCTAACATAAATAGATTTATTCTGTAATGTACAAGTAGCAAAAGTTACACATTACGTTATGTGCAAGTATATTTTACATGTAACTTCATAAACTCGTTATTAACAGTTGTGTGTAATTTTTACACATTTTTATAATAAGTTTTTTCAGTGGACCTGTCACAGCAGATATAACTACTCCTCATGCTCTGACGCAATCCTCTGATACTTAACTCCGAATCAACAGCTTTTGCGTGCACTGTTAAAAAATGAAAGGAAAAAACTCATCGAAATCGCGAAATAGTCACGCAAAAATCAGTTCTCCGTTCTTAGAATTTTTAACAGCGCGACGTTCAAGACACGTGAATCACTTCATAGCACTTGTTCGATATAAAAAGGTCTATTCTACTTAAGTCTACGTAATCTTGTAGTTCAATACGGATAAATTTCCGCTCGCTGTCGTCGTGACTCCGCACGCTTCCTCGGAGAACCAGTTTTTTTTACCACTTCTTTGTCACTAGTTTTTGGACGAAAGTTTGAACTCACTGGCAAAGGTGAGAGCAAACTTTTTTCGACGGAAGATTGCACAAATGAACGGGGACTAGCGCTTCTGTTCGACTGTTTGCTTATTCCGTCGAAAATAAAAATCTCAAACCGAGGAAACGACGAAAGCCAATTATATATATAACATTTTCAAGCACAAAGAACATCCGTAAAAGATGTATGCCAGCACGTTTATTAGATTCAGAATTAAAAAAAAAGTTATATATAACATATATACTTGTATATTCATATATAGATTTATATATGTACGGTTATGTATAAAACGTTGCTTTTAATGATTGGATGTTACTAATTTCTTATCTTTTTGTTGTTTTCTAGATTCGGCTTTTAACCAGTGTTATTATATAATTATCGTTATATCGACAAGACATGCTTACACACGAGACCGGCTTCGTGTTCACATTTTTGTTTGCTTCGATTTACTTCAACAGTGTCCTATTCCGGCCAATAAAATTCAAAACGTTTCTGTTCTCACAATTTGACGATCGTAATACGTCATCGATTCAAAAGACCAGTTCTTCCCCACCCCCCAAAAAAGAATTTCATTTCGATGAAATTCCGCCAAATTGGTGTCAAAGTTGAGCGAGTTCGTGGAACATCGACAAAAACTGGACTGAAAGTTAGTTGCAAGACACATTTGCGCAATAATGTTTTAAGCTCAACATTACCATTTAAATATCGATCGAACCATCATTAATTGGCAACGAAAATTGTCTTTTCCGTACGTAAGGAAAGCAGAATTACAACCAACTTGCAGCCATAAAACAATCCATTCCCAAGAATAAAAATCCCTCGCAAGAAAAAATCTTCATTTTTACATTTCTTTTCAACAAGACTATCACAATAAATTTTAAAATAGAGAAAAAACAAATATGACGGAAATTGAAGTTTTCCCCATAAATACGAACTGTATCTAATTCATTCAACAAAAACCAAACAGCACCTTGTTTCGAACAAAACAAAAAAAAAAGAAAAAGAAAAAAAATAAAGAACACATATAAAAATCCTCATGGAATGAAACAAAGCATTATATATACAATTACGCGCTTTAAAATTCGGTTAAAACGAACAGAGACGAGTCAACCTCGGTCGAGTAGTATCGCTGAGGCTAAGGCTTTGTTCGCGCGGAATTGCGAACATAATAACTTCTCTTTCAGTAAATCGGACCCGAAACCTGCAATTCGTTCAGCCCGCAAAACCGCGCATCACAGACAGTTTAATTGAAAAATTTGTGGCCCAAAAGAACGTGACCTCAGGCTGGAACGGAAGTACTTAAATTCTAGTTTTGTATTTAAAAATGCCACTTCCGGTGTCCACGTCGAATAATTCATGTTATCCACATGATTGAGTATCACCCAGGGGCAATGTCCTTAACCGCTAAGCCGCGCCTCAAAGTCGTTATAATGTACAACATTAAAATTCCGTCCTTTCAATATGAAATAGAGCCCCATCAAATCTTAAAAAGTCCCTTGCGTATATATTTGAACGCAGCTCATTTAGGAGATGGAGACGTTCTTTCAGCAGGAAACATCGAATGGGCCCAGGTTATTTTGAATCCAAACTCGCAGTTCCAGTAGTTATTGAGCCTTGGTAAGTTGAGCCAAGGCATTTGGTGACGCAAACGCTGGATAAGCCAGCGTCGTCGTGAGACTCTCGTTGTGCTCCTCCAATGAATTCTGTGCATAATGCAGCACCAACGACTTCAACGAATCATGTATATTATAAGGCTCCGCGAATCCATACCCACGTTCCGTTTCGTATATTATACAATGATTTACCGTACCGTTACACCTGTTAACGAATAAAAAGTTGTATGCAAAATTTAATAAAAATTGTCTAAAACTAGATTAATTCACTTTTTTGCATATTTTTTTAAATTACGTTAAAACTGAAATATTCTAAAAAGTTGAATGCATATATGAGACATATTTAACAGTTGCTTTCATAAAAATTTATCAATATTAAACAAATTGTCCAAAGATGAATCTTGATATATATGTAAAATGATTGCATAAAAATGTATTTTATATAGTAGTTTTCCTTGACAAAATTATCTATTTAATACAATAACATTTTATGTTTGAAGATATAAATCTAGAAAAAATAAAAAGTAAGAAGTTAAGATTTAAATTATACAATTTTAATCAATTGCAGAAGTAAAAATTATTTTAGTAGAAACAAAATCAAAATTAATTTGTATAAAACGAATCCGTTGTTGATCGAATTAAACTAAATTTTCATAAAATTTGAGTATATTATTCATCAAAATATTATATATAATCTGATTAATTAACAAATTGTAATATTTAAAACCAAAGGTATTTAATGCCAAAGTTGATTACAAATACAAGGATAATCTGTGTTAAATGAATAAATCCACAAAAACAGTTCTTCTATACCATTTCGAAAGAAATTATGCCATATAACATTATTTACTCCAAATATACAGTTGCGAAATTTAATATTAAAATAAAATGATTTGTATTATAAAATATTCACTATAATTTTGTTTGTAATTTAATGCTTTCCAGCAAAGCATAAAATACTAATTAAATATGATACAATTATCTGTATTTTAAATTGTATAATTCGCATAAAAATACTTACATAATAGATAAGGCATATTGTCCAATTCTCGATCTACGCACAAGAAAAGTACCATCAGGTCGTCCAGCTAAAATCCGGTCTGCATCGGATCGCGAGCCTTCCAAATATAACCATGTTTTTTCGTCAGAATGAACTTCAAGATCCGATTCTTGAAGATCTCCAAAACCGTAGTCATTAACAACTGGATTAACTAAAGCATTATTAGCAGCCAAAATTTGGCTAATTTTACTTTGTTTAATTCCATTCTTCTTAAGCCATCTGAAAGTAAATATGTTTAGTATTAAAATTTACGTATAAAATAAATTTAAAAAATAATGTTCTTTAAATAGCGAAACGATTACTAAATAAATCAATATCAAATTCAATACATCTATTCTAGATTCGAAATATAATTATTTTTTTATAAAGAAAGAATAATACAAAAAAGAGAACAAAAGAAATTTCTTACAGTGAATGCTTTTCTCTCTGCTTCACAAGTTGCATGAGTTCCGGTTTTAATTTGTACATTTCGCGCTCAAGCGTCCTATAGTATGCGATTTGCTGTTTTAGATTCTCGTCCAACTCAATTCTGCTCTCCTCCAAGCATTTCATTCGTTGTTTTAATAACTCTGCATTGTCCATTAGACTGTAAAAGCACAGTAGCCGTATTAGTAAGATAAAAGATACGTTTACAGCAAAACAAAAAAATGTAAAAGCAAACATTTTACAACAAAACAAAAATTCAATGAAGACTTACGTTGAAATTTCATGAGGTTGAGCTTCCTTGTGGAATTTTTCTTGCAGTTTCACTTGTTCTTCAAACATTTTCATAGCTTCAGTAAAGGCCTCTAGAGCTTGTCGTTTAACTTGCACCTCGAGAGCTGTTTTGTTATAAAGTTCGGAACATTCTTGAAATTGTTTGAATGTATCATTTACGTCTTTGTGTAACTCGATAAATTTTTTAATGACATTTGACATGTCCGTTGTACTTGCAATTTCATCTTCCTGTAATAATTTATAATTTTCAGATATAAATTAAATGTACAAAAATGTATTATTGTACAAAATTTAACAATTGAATATTTAATAACAAAAGATTAATACAATACATGGAGTTAAAATCTTCCGTTTTTACAATTTGTACCTTTATTGAAAAATATTAATTAGTTTTCACAAATTTAAAACTGATTGTGACTTAATTTATGTATTCATGATATTATACTTGATAAATATTTTTTAACAAAATTAATTTATTTATTTTTATTTTTTTAATTTTAATTCAGATTCTTTATATTTTATTAAAAGTAATAACGGTTGTATATTTATTCAGTATATTAATACTTTAAAGAGGATTATTCTAATAATTATGTATAAAAATATAATCAGCATGAAATATATTTATTTTGTATTACTTAAAAGAAATATTACCATTTATGTAAATAAATAGAAAGAATTTTTTATCTTTTAATGGATCTTTATTAAGTCTTCCAGAATAGCAAAGCCGGTTAATTAACATAATATAAATTTCTTCAAAAGTGAACATAAGGGAAAATAATTATTTTGAAATAAGTAAAATTTTAATTATTAAGCAAATACAATAACTTTGACAGTACTTTGTTAAATAGCTAAGTAAAATATCACGAAGAGAATTGCTAATAAATTTATATACTTTATTTTTTAATAAAATTAATGTATTATTTTATTTATGCTATTCAAGATATCAGTGTATTTAAAAGCCCAAAATATTTCATGCAATATTTTGTTTATTATATACTAAAATTTCTCGACAAGCATATTTTAATCCTTTTCAACTATTCTTTTATATTGCTATATATTTGTTATATGTTCCAAAATTTTTCTTTCGTTTCTGTCCACAGCCTTTCATTTTTACATTTGTGATGAATTTAAATTTTTATAAAATCAAATGTAAATGAGCATGATAAAAATTCATTGTTAAATTGTAAATGAAAAGATTCATAAGTATTTACCGTTCTTTTGCGAAAATATTAATTCATTTAATACGTATATATTCATAAAAAACTTGTTAATTAAACAGAAACATTTATTCACATTTAGATTTTTTTATTTAATTTCATCATATGAATAAGTTGAAGCAAAAGCTAGCTTGTAATTGATTTGTTGTTAAAACATGTACTAATATAGCTGACGAAAAATGATTATAAAATAGAAAAGTAATATTTAAAAATTCTATTTACAAAGAATTATTCATACTTTATTAAAAAGTATGATTAAAACATTTAAATATACTGTGAATTTTTTCAACATTAAATACAAATTTTACAATGCTTATATTGTATTACTTATTTTAATATTAAATACTAGATCCCTGCTAACTTTTTTATATCCATGATTTCTTAAAAAATTGTACATTTATATTTGTTTCACTAGTATTATGAAATTAGTATATTAGTATATTGTGAAGTTATTGCATTATATTTATTATATTATTACTATCATCAAATATTGAGAAAGAATACAAATTACAAAAATTAACTATTGAAATTGGAGAATATTGATATTTAATGACGAGTATTTCGACAGTAAAGAACTCGTAAATTGTAAATGTTATTTAAAACTGCCGCACCAAACTGAACTTCTAAATTAACATTTCTGTTTTTATATGTAATATTTTAGATGTATTTGCACACTAATTATCATATTATGTACTATCGCTCTACATTTCTACATACACTTGAATTAAAAAGTAGGTATACTTTTGAACAGTCTTATAACAAATTTACATTCTCAGTAATGATAATCAAACTATTTTCATTTTCTTCATCTTTTAATATAAATCAAATTAATGAACTTATAACGTTTTTTATTTGTATTTGTATTTGGTTTTTAATTCAATTTGAATTATTTTAAAATCTTATATTGTATCCATTTTAAAAATTTTATCAAAATTTTATATATATTCTATAAAACTGAATGATGTATATACACTAACTTTTTTACAGCTTCTAATGTGACAAAAAGGATATCAAATTACTGTCTTATTATTAAGTCTCTACTATGAAAAATAAAGACAAGGTTTGGCGTTATTTTGTTTTTAGATCGTATTTATTTATTAAATTAATTTTTTTTATTTATTTGTATTAATATACCAAAATTTATTTTATA
>JABFOX010000019.1:0-28083 GCA_022817665.1 Axea sp. ZL-2020
GTTTTTTTTTTAATTTATAATATAAAAAATTTTGTTTGTTTTTTTTGTGTGATTTTATTATTTTTTTACATTTTTTTTAAATTTTCAGATTTATTTAGCCCCGTCATAAATGTGCCACGCCATATGGCTATAAACATATCATGAGACTATCTCAAGACACTAGTCGTTTTGCTGTAAGTTTTATATTATGTACATAAATATAAACAAAAAATGCTGATTTTTGTATATATATATATATATATATATAAAATCAGCATTTTTTTGTTTAGTTATAGTTAGATTTAAAATTAAACTTTAAAATATTATTATAATTTATTCATAAAATTATTATAAGATATAAGATTCAAACTTAAGAAAAAAAAGATACTTATACGAAAATATTTAACTAAAATTAAATCAAATAATTTATATATATCATGTAATTCTAATGCTAAATATTTATACATTTTTTATGTTTTTATTTCTTTAATATTTATGTAAGTATGCATTAGAATAATATATATAATAGTAGTAACAGTAATTTTAATAAAATTAAAGTTGAGTAAATCGTATTTAAAAAGAATACTGTTTAAATAAAATTATTATTATTAATATAATTACTGATTAACGACAAAATACAGACTTATGAATTGTTTATGTATAATTTTAATGACGTTTCGGATTCGAGTTGTCTGGATTCGAGATCCCTTATCAAGTAAACCTCACATTATTAAAGATGTAAAAACTGAAATTCAGTACTGGTATATAACTTTATGAAATGATACAGTTCTTGCTGGAAAGAATGTATATGTCTTCAAAATTGTATTTTGTCGTTAATCGGTGATTATATTAATAATTTAAAACAGACGTTAAAAGATATCAATATCAAATTATTATTGAAAATATTGATTTAGCATTTTATGATTTTTCACTATTCTTACCTTAAAATTTATATTTAAGGAACTTGTAAGAAATGCGTCAGTTTCCGGTAATCTCGACGCTCCTGAGGGTGGTTTTGATGCCATTATGCAAGCAATCGTTTGTAGAAATGAAATAGGTTGGCGTGAAAAAGCTCGTCGTTTGCTTGTATTTTCGACGGATGATGGTTTTCATTATGCCGGTGATGGAAAACTTGGTGGTATTGTTAAACCAAATGATGGATTATGTCATTTAGATAGAAGTGGACTGTACACGCATTCATCTCTTCAAGATTACCCAAGTATTTCCCAAATTAATCTTAAAGTGAAAGAAAACGCTATTAATATTATCTGGGCAGTAACAGAAAAGCAACTTCGGATATACAAAATATTAACGGAACACATTGAAGGATCTTTTGCTGGAAAACTAGATGATGATTCAAGCAATATAGTTGAATTGATTCGTGAGCAATATGATGCTATTTCAAGTTCAGTAGAAATTAAGGATACGGCTAGCAGTGCTATAAAAATTCGATATTTTACAAAAGGACTTGGAGGTGGTGCAGAAATGGAAACAAACAAATGCGATGGCCTTAAAGTAGGAACAAAAGTTGATTTTGTTGCTGAAATAGAAGTTACGAGTTGCCCTGCTAATAAATCAGAGTGGAAGCAAACATTTAATATTTACCCAGTAAGTGATTTCGAGATAAATGTGTGATGATTACGTTTTATTGTGGAGGGGAGAAGTGTTTTTTTAATATATACAATACAGAAATCTAAATGTAAAAGCTGAGTGTTATTTATTAATGTATTGTTATATTGATAAAAGTATATATTTTATAATTATTGATTATTAAAATATTTTCTTATATTAGGTTGGTATCAATGAATCTTTGACAGTAAATTTGGAAATGTTGTGTGACTGTGAATGTGAGCGTAATGTTCCAATTGAAGATATCAGATCAGAGAAATGCAATGGACAAGGAACATTAAAATGTGGAATTTGTGAATGTAACGAAGGCTTTTTTGGCAAGCATTGTGAATGTAGTGCTCATCAACATACCGCGGGCATCGATAAACACTTTTTGTCATGTAGACCTGATAACACTTCTTTGGTGGATTGTTCTGGTCGAGGAACCTGCGCTTGTGGACAGTGTGAATGTGAACAAAGGCAAAATCCTGAAGAGGTAGTATTAATATTTTTTTTACATAAATTATAACATCAATTTAAATAAAAAAATAAACCCTGAGATATATTTATTATTATATTGTTTTGCAGATAATATCAGGATATTTTTGCGAATGTGACAATTTTTCATGTGATAGAGATAAAGGCATTTTATGTTCTGATCATGGTACTTGTGAATGTGGACAATGTATATGTAATGCAGGATGGACTGGGCCTTCTTGTAATTGTCGCTCTTCCAATGATACTTGCATTGCTCCTCGTACAACGAATGGAATTTTGTGTTCTGGACACGTAAGTAAATTTATTACATTATACTATTGTTTTATGTAATATATTATTTTATCATGTATGGTATAACCTTATAACATGTATGTATATACTATAATAATTCATAAAATTTAAACAAATTCTGTAAAGTTTATGAACACAGTTTTTAATTTAAATTAAATTTATTAACGATTCAACAGGGGGACTGTGTATGCGGTGAGTGCATTTGCCATGTTGGAGATGTGCGTTACTCTGGAAAACACTGCAACAAATGTCCAACTTGTCCCAGTCGCTGTGAAGAATTAAAACCATGTGTACAATGCCAAGTATATCGCACTG
Source organism: Axea sp. ZL-2020 (assembly GCA_022817665.1). Lineage (NCBI taxonomy): Eukaryota > Metazoa > Arthropoda > Insecta > Hymenoptera > Scelionidae > Axea > Axea sp. ZL-2020. The sequence goes on from JABFOX010000019.1 coordinate 2,692, forward strand.
GAAATTATAGTGACATAGTCGAATGTTCAACAAATTGCAATGATTTTGTACCGGAAACTGTAGATGTGATAACGGTCGATGTAGATAACGACGAGGTAATTTGTTATGGTATAGACGAGGACGATTGCAAGTATACTTACGTATATTATTACAATGAAACGAACATCTTAAAAGTTCGAGCACAAGCCGAGAGGGAATGTCCACCACAAGTATTTATGTTAGGCATCGTTCTTGGGGTTATAGCAGCCATTGTGCTTATAGGATTGGCACTTCTGTTTGCTTGGAAAGCATGGACAGTTGTACATGATAGACGAGAATTCGTTAAATTTGAAAAAGAACGAAAGATGGCTAAATGGGAAGCGGTAAGAAACTTTAACTGTTTAATTTTAACATTGATATTTTTTAATATCATATATTATTATATAGTATATTTTATATTTTTTGCGACAAACTTTGTTTATAATATTCTATACATTCCTATTTAAATTTTTATTTAATTTTGTAATTAAATGTTTTATTATTATTATTGTTATTATTATTTTAAAAGATAAATATATACATTTAATTTTTAGGGAGAAAATCCAATTTACAAACAAGCTACCTCGACGTTTAAAAACCCAATGTATACCGCCAAATCATAAGTCAACATCTACACTGTGGTCATATTAATTATCAAGGTGTTCTTGTACAATAACGTCAGAATGTAGTTTTAACATCGTTAACTGGGATGGCGTGATAATCCCATTAGTCTAAAGTCCGGTTCTCTGAAAATATTTTCTTGTACTTCCGGTGCTGAATCGCAATGATTCATTTAAATCGGTTTGCTTGCCTTGTCATTAAGATAAAATAAAATAGCATAGATGTTATGCCAACTCTATCACGCAGAGTAGCATAAAACGATTAACATTAAATTATTTTACGGTCTGTATTGACTGTCAAAGCCAAAAGCGCGAAACGTATTTTTTTATTTTATGTTTACTATAAATATAAACAAATAAATATATACATAAGGTATTTATTTTAAGTTGATAATTCAAAATATCTCAAGAAATAAGCATTGTATGAAAAAAAATCACAAATAAACTTTTAATATTTTCAAGGGAGCCTATTTTGAAAATTCAAATGGGAATTTAATATTCCCCTTTTTTACTGTGGGTTTGAGTTTCTATCAAATTTATTTGAATAATTTTTTCAAATTATGTTTTATTTAAAAGTTATATTGGTTTACACTTACCACTTATCATCGTTAAGTTGAGAGAGAAGAACTAAGAAATCGAAACATTTATTCTCTCTCAATCTAATTGTGATAAATTGTAAATTTAACATGTTATAAATTTTTTATTAAAACGTAATTCGATAGAAATGATTGAAATAAACTTAACATATTTTGTGACGTAGAATCCAGATATATAATAAAACATGGAGGTTCCCATTTGAAATTTCAAGTAGCCCCGTTCTCAGGGATCGGTAGAAAGGGGTAATTTTTACACAGGGAGACGCTCCGCTTGAAAGTATTAAAAGTTTATTTGAGACTTCTTTTTATATACAATGCTTGTTTTTCGAGATATTCTAGGTTGTCAATTTAAAATAAACACCTTGTATATTAATATAATTACCCAGTAGAATTGTGCTAGTTCCATGACTTCCATTCACGATACGATGCAAAATATAAGGAAAAATAATGGTAATAGCAGATATTTAAAGTATTGCCAAAATTTATTATGTAATTTTTATAATGGAATTGATAACTATTTAATTCAAAATTTAATGGAAATAATTACTTATATTAGTTTTATTGTATTTTTAAATTGTTTAAATGTATTTTAAAAATTAATGCATTTGATTTAATTTTTGTACAAAATTATATAAAATAATTTTAAAATCAATTTTATTACGCATGTTATTATTAAGACAAAAAAGTTTGATAAAATAATTCAATCTCGTATTATTTTCAATTTACTTGAATTTACAAATATATTTGTAATTAAGAATAATTATTTTTAATTTCATATATAATAATTAAATATTATATTTTAAATATTTATTAAGTAATAATCGGATCAGTTTTGACAATATTTTAACAATTATGTTATTTGTAAAAAATAAAAATAAAAAAAACAAACTTTGTTACAATAAATCGTGTTGATCTATGAATGTTCATAAAATTGTATACATTAAAGTAGATTAATATTTCCAAAACATGGATACGTGGATACTTTAGGTATAGATTCTAGCGTTTCGCCTATTGTTAATGATGTTTCGCACAACGTTATTTAATATTACAAAATCGTGTTCAATATTTGTAATATTATATAATTTATTAGAAAGATATATACAACGTTAACATATATTAATTTATTTAATGATTAATTTTAATTGAAATCGACCAAATTAATTTATTTAAAATTATTTAATATTACAAAGCATTTACACGAAAAGTAATATTACATTGTAATGTCATAAACTCAAGAACGCTCGATAGAACTGTATAAATAAAGATTGTAATACTGCCATATACTTAGACTGTAACAAAGCGTGTTTCTTTAAACTGATCATAGCGTGAGAAATTATTACCCTCTTCTGTTTATTTTTCGTTTTTTAAGGGAGTATGTAAACATTAACTAAAATACGTTATTCAATCAATCGCATATATTTTAAGTAGTTTGAACAGTAGTAACGTTACAAATTAATTAATTTATTATGTATTTAATTTGTATATGTAAAAAAATTTAAACAAAACGAACTCTCCGATACTGAAGTGCCTTTTACATTATATATAATGCAACGTGATTTTATCAAAATAAATTGAAAAAAACTATTTATAATATTCATTCAACGATAACTTTTTATACTGAAACTTTGATAAATTTATATTTCATTCGCTTTTAACGGTTCATCTGCATTGTAAACTTTTTCATATTTTATCATGACGATATTTCGCACGGTCATTTGTCACCTTGTAAGTTAATTCTATTATTTGTCGTAAGATGAATAATAGTCATTTTATTGTAAGCTAAATCAGATACAAGACTCTGTAACACTTTTAAGGCAAAATTATTTGTACAAAAATGTTAATTTGTTACGTTAACACATGTTTTGCGATTGGCCTGTATGTACTTTTAATATGCTTTTTGTTTATATTATAAGATTAATAATAAATAATTTTATTTTATCAATTAACGAATATCAACAATGTTATTCGACACGAAGGCCAATCTGCGTCGTATAATTAACGCGCTTCACACTGTTTATTCGCATAAATTATTATTCTATCATTATTAATCGAACAAAAATTTCACGAATTATGTGAAACGCGTCAAATAAACTATTGAAATTGTAATTTTCATGTATATTATAATTTGTGTAGAAGTGTTCCGCATAACATTTTAATACAATAACAAGATCGTGGTGAAATTTGTATTATTTATAATTTAATGTCACATGCTTTACGTTAAATTTGTAATTAAGTACGTTTATATTGTCCCTCGAAGAAAATAATGTGGCAATAAAACGTCATTAGTACATTCTAGTAATTTTATTGTTTCAAATTAACACTGTATAAACGTACTTACATTTAGTGAACGTACTTGTGGATTATCTAGATACAAATTACAAAAAGTGCAATGTATTTAGATATAGTTAATATGTAACATATATTAATATTGGCACTTTTAAAAATAAGTATGATGAATTATCGACATCTCACGTCGTTTTATATATAGAACCATATATGAGTAATTTTAAATTTATTAACTTGTACTTCAAATGTCGTGTAATTTTATTTGCTTCACTTTCTCATCAACTTTTTATATGAGTGCCTTTATTCATTATTTTCAAATGACTCTAATTATTTAATGTAAGAAATGCGTACATAAAACCAATGGTAAAACTTTCTAGCGTCTTAATCATCTATGAAAGTTGCGCAATTCTTTTAAATTCGTGCATTTTAAAATCATTTTTGTAATGTATTTTGATTTACAATATTACTGAAAATGAACAAAAAATGCCTTTACAAATGATGCAAGATAATACTTATATTTATAAATCTATACTGACCAGTACACAGCGATAAGTTGTGCATAAACGAAACAAATGGACAAAAGATAATAAAAATATGCACTAATATTACTAAATTATATTTGGATATTTTCATCGCCTTTCCAATAATGACAAATATTGGTAAGATAATTTATACGTATTTTTTTACACCTTATTTTTATAATAATGTCTTGTTTTTAATCTAACAAAAAGTTTGATAATTAAATTCCCTTCAATCTTTGTTTGAAGTATTACTTTTATCTTTCATAAAACTATCTCATCATTGTAATTAGCAGAAAACAATTTAACGTTCATATTACTATTATATAAATCTAACTGTATATACATATAAGAATCATTTCATTCACTTGTTAGTGTAAAATTAAAAATGGAGTTAACAATATTTTCACCTTGACGCTATTGTAACTTCTTTAAGTTCCTTTTTAATAATTTAGAGACGAATACTAACAAACTAACAAATTAACTGAACGCTGATCATACACCTCTCAAAACAGGTTCCTGCAAACTATGTCACTAGGAAACTGAATGCAATTTTTACTTTTGTAATTAATAAGTACTTATCTATGTAACTATCTCTATTTTTTGCAGGTGGAAACGAGCATGATTGCATGTGCTTGTATCGATAGTATAAATGGAGGTCAATCCAAGTGAAAGGCCAAAAGAGAGACAGCTGCACCTTCTTACATTTATGTCCGAAAGCAGAGTATCGGCCTTGAAAATTTTAGTTAACGTAAAGCTGGTCATGGTTTCATTGAAACGTTACTTCTATTGAAGGAAAATTTATACCTTAACTTTTACGAAATTGCGTTTCAAAATGAAATCATTGATGCTTCCACTTGGCAAACTTTCAGTTCATCTGTACACTACGAAGCAACGAAAATTTAATCATCTCAAAAATGTGGTACAATACAAATAATCACATAATTATACGTTTATTTTATACATTTTATTTTGAGACATTATGTTTATCTTATTACATATGAATCCTTCTTTTGTTTTCCACTTAAATTAATATAATATTTATTTAAGAAATATATAGTTTTATTGCAAACGATGTTTAATTTTATTGACAAGTATGTGAAATTAAACGATTCTTTCAAAAATATTTTTGTATTTTTTTTCAAAAATATTTTAATAAAAACTTATTACTACATTGGTTATTCCATTTCAATTTAACATACTTAGCAAATGTAAATATAATAATAATTAAAAATTACATAGATAATAAATTCAGATTTACATGTATTATGATAAACTACGAATGGCTCAATTTATAAGTAATCATCTATTATTTTATAATTATAATAAATAAATAATGATCAGTAAAAATGTATTAATTCGTGTTATATCGATACCTCTGAGCTGCTATGAGTTATCTTTATAGCACATGTTAAAAGCAACGTGTTCGCGTGCAATGAGTTACAAGTGGTATATCTACTTAATGAAGTTTAAAATTTTTTAAATATTTAAATAACAATTTTTTAACATAGTAAATTTACAATCATTAAACACAAAATGATTAAATAATAATATTAAAATAAAAAAATTTGTATTTTTATTCAAAATTTAATTTAATTGTGGAGTAGGAAATATAATGAAACAGTATCATGTTTTGGCATAAGGATTTGACGTATGAGAAATCTATTTTTTTTTTTTAGGAATATCTATGTATTTATTCATTAATAAGTATTAAATAATGAAGTTAAATGTTTATAATTAAACAAAATATTTAATAGACAGTATCATCTGAAGAAGCATTTGAATAAACAACATTAAAAATAAAAATATTAGTTGCATCATTGAAAAATTAGTTGCATCATTTTTAACCATATTGAGCAAAACGTTATGTTGAGCAGATACGTTACTTTTAACACGTTTTACACAAATGGAGGAAACGCTGTTCGTTTGTTTATTTATTTATTTATTTATTGAGTTTAAATTTAAAGAACGATCGATTTGAAATATGAACTCAATTATACTAAAAAGTTACAGATATTTGTTTCATGTAGAACTATGATTTATTTATTATTTTATATAATATGAGGTATGATATTTTTAAATTAACTTTATGTACAAATAAATAAAATAATTTACCTTAAGAAGTAGCATACTAAAACCTATTATACAATTCATAAATTACTTCAAAATAATATTATTTATATATTTTAGATACTGGAGAATTAATAATAATAAAGAAATATAATACAATATATTGTGTGCTAAAACCTATTTAAAACAAAAAGCGCATAAAACATGTATGATCTTTTAAATTACAGCATTTATACAGTTTTTTAAATATACACTCTTTATTAAGAATTGTACTTTAATGATTCAAAAGTTAATTTAATAATAATTTGTCATTCATATTTAACTTGAAAGATAAATTGTTTTATAAAATCAATAATATTTTATTAATCTTATATTTAAAATGTAAAATATTAAATTATTTTCAATATTTTAAAGTGGTCCCATATAACTACTACAATTTTTTTCTTCGTTAATACTACTGTGTTGTAATGTAAAACATTTTATAATTGCATGAACTGGCTCTAGGCGTAGAGTAAAAATTAAGTTTTCTTTTTCGCGTGCACTGCATTTAAACATGATTAAATGCAATATTTTGCATCGATAATATGATTGTAGAATAGAACTGTTAAATTTGTACTAATAAAGTATATTTTGGGGCTAATACTTTCGTAACTTTTGTCGTTTATTTAAAATAAGTTTTAATAATATTTTTATAATAATTATTTGCAGGATGATGAATGGACAAATCTGTTATTCAGTTTACAAAAACGATTAAAAGAATTTCCTGTACATAGCAATAAGTTTTGCTTAAAGAAATAGGTGCTAGTGATATAATTGCATCAAAAGCGTTTATCTGTTATATATCACGTTCAAACCAAGGTAAGAAATGTAACGTTTTGATAAGTATAAACGACAGACACAAGACTTAAAAGTGAAAACACACTCAATCGTAGTAATGCGTCACGGTTATAAAATATGAATCAACATTGTTTGTTCAACCTATTGTGCGTAATCCAAATTTATTTATCGAAGATAAATATAATAATTGTTATATAAAAATAGCTGTAGTATCTTTAGAATAAAAAAGTAATTATAACTTTTATATTAACTAATGTATCACTGCTTTTAAATAATTAACTTCTGATCTTATATTAAATGTATTAATAAAAAAGAAACTCTTCTACATTAAAAATAACATATAAAGAATTCCTCTGCTATTTATAATAATCGTTCCAAAATTAATGTAATAAATAAGACAAGAATTAATTAATGTGGTTGTATAATTATTTGATAAAGGTAAAAAAAGTTTACCACTTCCTTTTCCTGTTAATCTTGTTTCTTTTTTCATCTTATTTTTTACATTAATTAATACTCTTTACAAGGTTTTTCTATGAAGCATTTCAATAATACAGAATTATTATTTATATAAATCAGTTTAACAGAAACTGGAATCTATGAAGAATAAAGCGTACAGAATGCCAGCAAAAAATTCTTTTAAACATATTTACTAATTTATGAGTTTCGTTCGAAATTTTTATTGTAAGGTCAAAATTCTTTACATTCAAAGAAATTTAAAATTTTTAATACAGTATTATATTACATGAAAAATACAAAATATCATTTGTTAATTAAATACTTTCGCTCTATTTTGTGTTTCGAATATTGATATGATATAAATTTAAAAGATCTGAGGGAAGTTCATGTCGAAAATTAATTAACATAAATTACGTTTCAAATAAAAAAGTCTGTAATAAAATAACGTATACAAAAATAATCCACTAAAGTGTATTAAATTTTTTATTTATTTTTCATCAACAATAAAAATATGCAGGTATATTAGAATTAAAAAATGTAGTATACATTCAAATTAACTTTATTAGTGTCAAAATATGTTTAAAATATAAGTATACTTTGATACAATATATTATTACATTAAAACGCGATATATTTTAGTATAATCAAATGTAAATTAAAGGTCAATATTGTTTTATCTTAGTGTAATTCTTATATAGCTATGAAAGATTAAGTTTATTTAATTATGAAATAATTTTAATAAACATTATTTTTTTAATATTATTAAATTGCATTCGAATTTTAAATAATAATTCTAAGTAAAAATTAGTTTACAAGTTAAATTATTTTATGGAACAATTTAAATTTACTAAGTAATAAAATATTAAACTACTTCTGTTGATTTAATAGTTCTGAATCTTATAAACTATAAAAATACAAAAGTTAAACGAGATGAATTTTTATATTGTAATATAAAAATAAAAATGTCAATATTTAATAGAAACATAAAAATTTAAGTAATTGACATAAAAATATTAAAATATATTGAATAGCAATGTAATTGCCCTATCAGTGAATAATGTTAAATAATATTCAAGAATTGTTGTTTTAACGTTGTAATATCATTGAAATGTTCCTAAAATATTATTTAACATTATTCGTTGATAAAGTGATTATCTTTTTATAACATTTTAGTTTCGAGATATAAGATAAAGAATTAAACTTGAAAACATGTCAAAAAATTTTACAATTTTATAAGATAAAATATTAATAAAACAAATATGTTCAAACCGTTTGTTTATTGTAAATGTGAAAATTATAACTAATTTCCTTAATATTAAACTATAAAAATACAAAATTGCAAAAGAAATAACTAATGAATTATTAAATACATCAACGAACCATTCTAAATTAAATGTATATTTCGTTATGTGAAATAAAAAATCTATTATTTAAAGAAAACAATATAAAATATAATTGTAAAAATGTTATTTATTGAATATATAAAACAAAATGATAAACAATACAAGAAGTATGCAAGAAATGAATATGAACGAAATAAAACGTAAAACAATAAGTTTATTTTCTACTTTAAAACAAACGCAGTTCATTTATGAAAATACTCTATACAGATATTTCCCTCACTTTCATTTTCAACAATCTTCCAAAAACATTCCTACTTGGGTCACGTTACTTCAATTCTCAGAACTTTCCCTTTCCATTTATTGCTTACCAATGACTCTTTCTGAAAAAAGATAACATAAAATTTCCACAGCCGAAAAGGCCAATTTCATACAATTTCGTTTTCCTAGCGGAGAGCTCTTTTATGCCAGGAAGAGAGAGACGCAGATCGGTGTAATGGTGGGGGAAGACCACATGGTTCTCAGCAGGTCACAAGTCTGTCACACGCGCGTGTTCGAATTGCGAGGCACACATCTACCGCGACTCAAAACAACATCGCTAGTCATCCGTCGTGAGGAACTAATCGCAGATCGCGATATTGAACATTTACGTTGCGAAACAAACAACGCACTTTTAACTGGACGAAATTTGATACTGTGTATGGCCTGTTTTCCAAATGTTATTATTCATTATTCATATACAAATTTAACGCCATCTCTCTTTTCAACGTGTTTCGCGTTAATTTATCCATATTTCATAAAAAAGGAGGGAGAACTATATCTAAACGTTAGTAAGAGAAAGGGAAAGGCAAAAATAAATTTCAAGAATTCCCTGTAAAAAGTGACATTTTTAAGTAATTATAAGAACAACCAATGGAATTTATTTTTCAAAGTCATTTTTAAGTAAGTAACCAATATGGAAAAGTTTACATTACTTTCAATTTCTTTCAATCGTCTGGTTCTAGACATTGCGAAGTATGACTCAGTTTTTCAGGTAGATAAAAGTATAAACAAGCAAGTTTGTGAATATTTACAAAAAATGATGAAATTAGTTTGATAATTCATGTGGTATTATTAAGTAGTCTTTGATTTAATTTATGTTTAACTTTAAAATATAAATGTCTTTAATATTTTAAGTATAATGTTATTTCAATAATAATTTATCAATACTTAGAAATGTATAGATAAATAATTAAATTGCAATTCATTAAAATAAATTGAAGTAACAGAAAATTAAGTTCTATATAACATTTTTTCTTTGTGCTCATGTAACTATTTATTATTTATTATGTGAATATAACTTCTATTAAAAGAAAAATTTAATGAATTATTTAACATTGTTTTGATAAAATATAAAATATGTACTAATAACTTTACGTTTAATAAAATTAACAATGCCGTGACATTTTAAAACGATGTTATATTTTAATGTTTTAATAAAATAAAATTAATTATGTCCATACGTATTTTATTTTCTTTTATTTAGCTAAAAAAGACAAAGCCTTTGTTGTTGAAATTTGAAAGGGACATTCACCTTTTCAAGTAATAAGAAAGTTATATAGTCAGTAATTTTATTCAGTTCCATGAAAACCAGAGTAGTAAGGCGATTCTTCAGCCCCTATACCAAAATCATTTATCACTTTTTCAGTTTAATGACTTATTAATCGTTTTCTAGTAATAAAATATATCAGCCAGCTTAATTATCATAAAATTAAGTATTATTTGTTATTAAAATGTATTGTAATTATTAATTCTTATTAAACAAATAATAATTTGACGACAGGAAACTTAAATATAATTAGGTATACATTTTACCAAAAATTGTGGTAATAGAGAACTTGAAGAAGAAAATTACATGTTTAATACAAAATATTTATATAAAAAAGATGTTTGTAAAATTTTGTAAGTTTATTAAAGCAAATATAAATACGTTTGAAATTTGATATTTGTTGACAAAATAATTCTGTCTTTGTAATTAAATGATTTTATTTAAAATATTTTAAATGCATTCGAAAAAGAATGTATTAAATGTATATATAAAAAAAAATATCATTTGAACTATAAATTAATTTGAGCATATTTATAATTAATCCACATTAATTACAAAATATATATATATAATTATTCACAATGTTATAAAATTAATTTATTATTATTATTATTATTATTATTATTAATAAATAAATATAACATTTATTTATTATATTATTATTAAATTATTTATTAATATTATTTTATTTTTAAAAAAATTGTTGAAAAAAAAATTCTAAATAGAATTTCATTACCTGACTATTCTAGAACTAATCAGTATCTCATGAACATAAGTAGTCATCGTCTTACCTCGTTCATGCCTCGAAGTTGTAAATTTTATTTCTTATGTACTAGTTGCAGTCTTACTTTTCCTTTGAGAAAAAGGATTAATTTGATACTCTTGTATATAGGACATTCTTTTCAACATTTTATTTTAATATATAAGTATCATATTATCTGTAATTGATAATACTAACTCTAAGAAAAAGCAAATTTATTTATCCGATTATTAAAGTAATATGAAATGTTTATTTTGAAGATTATAAACATCAAATAATACATTTCATTTATTAATAATAAAAAGATATTATTTTTCAGGTTATTGTTTTGTAAAAGCAGTATTACTTATACACTAAAATAATTATTTATTTAATACAAATTTATGAATTATTTAATATACAAAATCTAAGTAAAGCACATGTAGTAAATGAAAAAAAATTATAATTATGTAAGATTAGAAATAAATGAATCTTTATCAGTTTAAGAAAGAATCCTTATTCAATTATTTCTCACAACATATGTAATCATTTATATGTGAATGGAAATTTTCTCTCATTAATAGATAAAATCCAAGTTTGTTGTTTTGTTATTTTTTTCTATAGATTTTATGTGCGGAAATAATCATTGTGCTCATCTAAGTTCCAGAAAGTTTATTGTGTAATATTGACTTTATTTTTTAAATAATCACTTAATTTGGAACCAATTAATCATTCTTGTTCGTGCAGTAAAAAATTGCTGACTTTACAATCGTACTGTAGATATACTTTAAATGAATTAAGAAATTTATACTTCAATTAGCAAGTGTCCATTTTATAATATATTAACTTATAGAACACCCTTTTTTAATTACAGTTTTATTATTTTATCATGCCAAAAATGAATACTTTTATTAATATTTTATTTAAAACAATAATTAGTTAATTAATTGTATCAAACTGAATATTTTGTTGTTAAATTATAACAATTATAATTAATATGAAACAAAATATATATAATGTATATAAAGTTTAACGTTTGCTAAATATCGTACGAGACAAAGAAAAATCCATTATGAAATTAAGACTTGTTTTATTGAATTCTGGAAAATAATGTAAAAATGAAAATTCAATATACTTTGGGTCATTGCAGGTAATGCATAACAGCGCTTTTACTAATTGTAATTCTGTTACTAAAATAACATTTTTACTTAAAAAATCACACATGCTTCATATATAAGTAATTTGTGAGTCATACATAGCTCATGTGTTATATTTATATATAAGAGATACATATAGATTATATACGAATCATGTATGCCACATATTTAGGGAATATGTGCAATGTATATATGTCACGACCTATATATATCATGTATGCATTGCACTTCGTATTACATAAATATTCAAATATTTAAATAATTTCAATTTTTAAATTGTCTAATATTCGAATTATTTAAACATTTGAATATGCTTAATAAATCAGAGTGGTCGATTTTGAACTATTTTTACTCATTTGAAATATATTTTCTGAGTATTATTTAATTTATCAAACTGCATATAAACAATCGCTGTACTTTAAAACAAAATACATTTAAATGTAAAATGGTCAAATGAAGTAACCCAAAAAGTGCAAGAAATAAACCTGTATAACAAAATCTTGAAGTGAAAATCAATGCGTATCAAAAATGAGTCAAATTATTGAGAAACGTATCCCATTTTGTTTGTTAAGAATTAAACACTGACACAATAATTCGATTCTGAAATTGTCTATAATTCATTGCTCGTTTTTACAGGTTCTCTTCGTTGCGGGGTCTTCGCGCAAGGGTTTGGCGCAGGCCGTCACGTGCCGCCGCCGCGGCGTAGTGCTTTGGTGAAGAACGCGCGCGGACAGTGTCGCGGATCGCGCGATCCTACGTCAGTGTGGTATCCGCCAGGCGCGGGTGCACGCAGCTGTAAGGATAACCTCGTTTTTTGGTCGTTGTGCGAACCTGACGAGGGTGAGCCGAACAGGAGAGCAGCGGCTCTCGAATTCACGCGGGTGCGGGGGTGGCCTGCTAAAAATAAGCCGAGTCGAGGAAACGAAACATCAGTCAGTTGGCGAGTGTGATAATGCGCGCCGACATCGACGTTTAAGACATCATCGAGAGGGATTAAGATGGAGCGTGTCGCGCGGCTGTTCAACGTGCAGCGCTATATGCGTTGGACTGCGAGCCGAGGACCCGCCGATGAGGACGAGGATGGAAGCCTCATCGTTGTGGAGCGCGACGATGACGACAAGAACGACTCGGCTTGTCGATTGCTGCACGTACTCGAGAGTATACTGCTCTGGGAGAACTCGGTCAACAGCATCTCCGTCATTGTCGTTTTTAATATTTTGTTTTGGTGAGTTTGTCACCGACTGAGTGATTGTTTCTGTGGTCATCTCTGTGGATAAGAGGAATGAGAGGGGAGGGGGAATAGGTTATTATTATATGTCCCTTCTACGCGGGGTCGAGGAGGGATATACGATCATTAGGATTCGGCCGAATCGGCGAAGGTTCGGTCGCGAAAGGGGGATTTCCGAACGGAAGCCAGGTGCGGATTGTAAGCTCTGGTACCCGGTGTCTATAAGTGTCTCAGGACAATAGACATGCATTCGAGTAGTGTTAGGTTTTCAACAGCCTATTTGTGAAAAATGTTCAACAAAATTTTTTCAGTGGTGCTCCTTTCTGTGGATTTAAATGAATTGTAGATTTAAACGGTTTTAACATTTATTGTTTATTTATTATAATTACTACCATGTTATTCTTTTTATACTTCGCAACATTTATTCCACTTGTTATTATTCCTTATTAATCATGGTGTAATTTTTTTTACTTGTATTTCAATTATAACAAATTTATGCACACATTTTCAAAGTATATTTGGCAACAATTTTATTAAATCAGTTTGATAAATACTGTAAAACATTTGAGTCTTTGAACGTACATTTTAAGCATTTTTGTGCATATGTTACATATTTAACTTAATGCGTATACAATGTTTTTGTTTTAACACAAAAATGATTTAATTTAATACTATAATTACTTTAGCATTTGTTTCATTAATGATATTGATAGAAGTCTGAAATTTCATTTTACTATACGAGAATTAGACATTGTACATTTAACTTATTTTCATGTGCAGTCTCATTTGTGTTTAATTAATTACATTTTTTGTACGAAACATTTCTTTTGATTTCTTTTGATTGTTTCTGAAGAGATAATTAATAATTAAATTTAATAGCATAGACAATAATTTTTATTTTCAACAATTTCACATACTTTATTTACTAATATATATATATAAAATTACTTATGGTTATCAGTTTTTATATGATTAAATGTTCATTCTTTATTTGCAAAATTAAATGATCAAACCTTAATTGTTAATTTAAAGAATTATTATATAATTATTTTAAGGTAATTTTATTTCTGTTATGATGTGTATTGTTATTTATGTGTAACTTCGTTTTATTTACAATGATTTTTTATCCTTTAAATAAAGGTACCACAAGTTATAGGAAGATTTATTTATTTCTATACTTATATTTTTATAATATTAAATGATTTGGAAGTTAACTGTTTTTAAGACTTTATAAATATTAAATTCATAAATAATGGTTTTGTACATATAATTTTCTCAATGACTCACACTTGAGTCTCTTATTTACGAATAGTATACATCTTTAAGAATCTGCCAGCTGTATACTGTTATTTATGATTCTTTGAGTTTTACGCAAAACAATCATTATTTTGTATTTATAAATATATCATACATTTAAGATATTTATTTTTACTTCTTTCTTCGAAGTGTTGCAGTAACATTTCAGTAAAATTTATAAATATAAACTACATTTTGTTTAAAAGCGGAATCCCATACTTATAAACTCAACTGTTTTTTCAATTCACTTTTAATGGGGTTTCTTGTCATTTATTGAGTTCATAAGCATCAGGAAGATGGTGTTGATAAACAAAGAATGTTTTTTCTTCGTTTCAAAATACTTCCACATGCAGTTAAGTTGTCCTGTTAGGTATTTCAATGAATTGCAACTTTGCAAGTTTATTCCCCTCCCACAGTTAGTTATAAACTGCTATGATTAAAAAGTATAATTAATGTTTTAAACGGATGTTTCATAAATTTACATCTGTAATTTCATATGCATCATTGATACTTTTCCTTGCTTTTATAATCCAAATGTATAACGCATGTCTAAATTTTGCGTTTCTATTTTGATGATTAATGTTTCAATATCGTACATTTTGTATCTTTTATTAATCCAAGATAACGTATATCATTTCCTCATAAACTCTGAAATTCCTCTTTTTTTATATGTCAAAGTTAGGTTTGATGTAATTAACATTTGGAAATTATTTGATGTAATTATATGATTTTTTTTTCATTTTGAGTATATAGCAAAATTATATATTAACGATTTAAATTATTCATGCAACAAAGTTTTGATTTGTTTAGAAATAAATAAAAATTATCTAAAGTAAATAATTACATTAAGGTAAATATGTAATAATGCAATAATGTGACGTAGTAGAAATTGATTTATCTTAAGTTGTTTTATTCAGTTATTTTTTTCCTATCTTGTTTCGATGCATTTAAATTAGAATTGCAAAATATTTGAAACGTAAATATTTACCTACATATATTAATTTTTAATCTAATTTATTAATTCATGAAAACAGTGAGTTATTTTATTGTTCTTTACTGACTTTTAATGCCAATATAATGTAATGTAATTCATAATATATTAAGAAGGTACCACACATATAAATTTTCTACAAAGAGTTAATATAAATAAAATTAATATTTTAATTGTGTTGAGATTAATCATTACATGTGTACAATCAATGTGCAATATTGTATAATTGCCATGGTGTTATAATAACATTCAATAACTATGAAATTATTATTACCAAGCCATTTCTTTTACCAACAATTTTAAAATATGTAATAGTTATATTAATTGCTGCTAAAATATTAAACTTACAGAAAATATAGTTGTTATTAAAAACTGACAAAGAAAATTATTTTAAAAGAAATATTAATTACATTATTATTCACAGGGGTATTGTGATCTTAGAAGTACGTGGTTTTGCTGCAGCCAGCAGTGCTGCTTTAGTGGTTATATTATGCTATAGTACCCTCGAAGCGCAAATCCCCAAAGAGAAAATGTCCAGCACAAATGCGTAAGTTTCTTCTCGTTTTTTTCCATTACACTGTTTTTCCCTCATTTGATACCAACATACCTAGTTAATTAAAAAAGTATGCATATTAAGTTTTCTTGGCCAATAAATACTGAATATTTGCACATTTTATAATTTATCTTTTCGAATCCATTTTTATTTCAGATCTCATGCTAGGACTGAGCACATCGAGAAGATTGCCAAAAAAACAAAATCGGCAGTTGAAAGCCTGAAACAAATGCGACGAGCTCAACCTGGAGCTGTATGTATTTTATTTAAATGTCACCATTTCTTTCTTATCTTTTCGAAAGTTGATAAACCAATTGAACTTTTGAAATAAATAAATGTATAACAGACAAACTTATAATAAATGATCAAATTACGGTATTATTGCAACTTAATTTAATTAATTACTGAGATCTTAATAACGATTCTTTTTGATTCTTTATATATTTTATCATTTTTAATAAGTTATTTGCATGTATAAAATTACATAATTCATAATGAATGAGTTTAACTAACACCAAATCCAGAAAAATTGATCTTTTATTTGATGAAAATCTTACATTTATTTAAAATGTAAATATATGAAACATTTGATAGATGTTTAGTCTGATAAAGACTAAAAATTATGTTATTTCATTTTCTTTGATATTGTAAACAATTATTTCAATGGAAAATTAATTTCTTCAATTGATCTATGATTGATAACGTTGATAGTACATTTAAATCTATTATTTGACAAAAATTAATCCAATTAAATTTTAAAAGCATACATTTCAATACTTTTCTTTTGAGTATATTTATCCTAGAAATATTATATATTACATAAAATAATTATTCTAGTTTCCCGATATTTACCTACCTTTGCATGGTTTTGGATTTAATTTTAAATACATTTATTAATTACAATTGTTGTTTTTTAATAATCAATAAAATATTGTCCTCACTTGAACATAATTATTGTGTAAGAGACTATTAAATAAGGTAACTATAGTAGATATAAAATATCATTAAAAAGACTAAATGTCAGTGTAATTCATAATCACTTGAGCATAAAATAAAACAGAATATTACAATTCTATTACACCACGTTTTAAATTTGTCTACTTTATTCTATTAGTGAAGTTGTATAAAATGTTAATAATCTGAATTTTTTAAATCAGAATATTGTTACTATTTAAACGATGATAAATTTTTATATTAATATATCTGGTATTATATATATATATTTTTTTTATTATTATTATATTTATGAGAATAATGAAGGTTAAAAATACATTTATTACTGATGATTTGCAGTTTTGCTCTATAGTGTGTACAATGTCATTGGGACTATGGTTGCTTGGGCGCACTGTCAATGGAGTGCTACTTGCATACACTATGTGTATGAGTATTTTACTTGGTCCAATTTTATTATTGCAAATGTCCAATCGGGCATTATCTAATAAAGGTATGCAAATTTTAACTATTATATATTATAATTATTATTTATACATTTGTATATAATTATTTATATTATCATACTTTATATACTTATATGCATAGTGTATGATTAATAAATGATTCCATATTGTTATAGAATGGGATAGTGAAATTGAAGAATTTTTACCAGCCGTTACAGAAGATAATCTTCAAGTATTAAAACGGGCTGGAGATTCAAGAGATCACTCTCCAACACCTCCTAGTGTAGATATGGATTCTCCACATGGTAAACAACTTTCACAATTACGTATCATGTCTTTAATTTTAGTAATTGTTTTTTTATTTTATTATTATATTATTTTAATGTCAATAATTTTGGGTTTTGTTGTAAAATTGAAAAAAACTGTTAAAGTAATATTTTTCATAATATTTAAATTTATTTTGTAACAAATATTTTTACTTTGAAACCATTTCTTCATATAGCATTTATTTTTATATAATATTATAATCATGTCAATACTTTAAAGTAAAAACATTTAAAATTATGCTTTTTGTATTCAAGAAATGATATAATTAAAATTACTATTAAAATTATGCAATATTGGATTAATTGAGCGTTAAATGTTCATTTTGCACGCAAGTAGGATAAATAAAATTACATTAAATTTTCTTTTTGAGTCAAGTTACTTGTTAATTTTAATTTTAATTTTATTAAAACTGTTTGAAAATGTATTATATTATTTATTTTACACAACAGTTACATTAAATTATTTGATGAATAATTCTAAAATATAAGTTTATTGAATAATAAATAATAATTAAATTTATGACAATTTTAATGCATTATTGTGAAGTTAAATAAATTCATTAATGAAGTATCTTAAAAAAATACAAAAATAAATCATTAATTTTCTGATAATTTATTATATCGAAAGTATGCTAATTAAAAGTCATTTAAATTTCCCTTGTTATTGTAAAATAAAATGTGAAATAACTAAACATTCATTTTTTATTGTTACATATTAGCGATATACGTACTGTTATAATAATTATTTTTAGTTTCATAATTTTTTAAAAGTAAATAAAAAATATAATTCAAAATTTCTTTTAATTCAGATTGATTATAAATATATTAATCTAAATAAATGATGTCTTTCAATTTTTTAATGTAGACAATTATATGATATTCCACTTTTTGTATTGCAATATAAAATCTAAATATCTACAATAGAATACGTTTGTATTTTCGGCAATTTTATACATTAGTAAAATCTATAATTAATTTTTTATTTAAACGATACTTTCTAACTTTTAAAACCTGCTAGTTTTAATTATGATTATCAGCTTCACACAATTTTATTATACAGAGATTATTTATATTTTATAAATTTGAAATAAATACATAATGTATAAATTATTTGGAATAATATAGTAAAGCCACCTTATAAGTAAGTTAACGAACCAACAAATTTTATTTGGATCAGTTAAGAGCAATATGTCACTATCTTATAAAGAGTTAAGGTACAATTAAATAAGTGTATTTAACTATATAACTTTGCTTATGCCCATTATTTATATTATTATTACAAAAATATTGTTTCATTTTGTTTCTATATTTATATTAATGCCGTTTGAATGAAATAAATCTAATAATATTTAATTACTACATAAATTATTTATTGTAACTTGTTGATATATAAAATTATTATTTAATTGAATTATTAAAGTTTTAATACCTACATAATAAATCTGATTTTCATTACTAACGTTTTAGATAGTAATATTTATTTGTTATATTTATTTTATATTTATTTTTTTCATTTAAACAGTTTGTATTACACTAGACTTTTTTAGTTTCTACATATTTGGATTTAATATTATTCTCAATTTTTATATAAAAAGTATACTTTAATTGATTAATACCTAAACTTCTATACAAAGTAAAAATTGAGTATACTCAAAATATAAATTAACGTCTGTTTTAAATATATAATATTATAAATTAACGACAATAATATAGACGTTTTATAAGTATAATAACGCATATTCAATGTTTCGGATTCAAAATTGACCCCTTATCAAGATATTTCGATGTTACAACAGGATTTATATTATTTGTATTTAACTTTATTAATACCAAAAGTTTTTGCGCAAGAGATGTAGAACTCCTAAAAATGGGAACAAGTCTACCAATTTTATAGTGTTATTTTGTGCATTTAGTGTAGAAACTGTTGTTTTAATATGGAGCATTTCAGATGTATTTCTTTTTTGTAGATTGTTCTGAATATCTATTACTTTAATCTTACCCCAATCAAATTCATGTTCGTTGATCATTCAGTGTTTAGTCGCCACGTTATATTTATCAATGTCTAATTTACAATTGTTCCAATTTTCTTTTATTCTGGTTTCAAGAGATCTTTTAGTTTGACCACTGTAACTTCTTTTGCAGTTAATTGTTTTACAATTAATTTTGTAAATTACGTTATGTAGATGTTTCGAGTTGATTTTATTCTTACCTTATTTAATAATATAATTTAATTTATTATTCAGTTTATAAGAAGTACCAATATCAAAGTTTCTAAAATATTTACAAAGATTTTCAGATAATCTTTTTATATAGGGTAATACATGGGGATTCTTTATGTTAGTATGATTATCAGTAATTTCCTTGTTATGGGAAAATTTGTCAATTCTGATGGTTGTTTTTAAATAAAAGCACTGGAATAAATATTCCTTTTTAATATAGATTTTTTATCGATTTTATATTTCATAATGAAATTTCTCATTTGCAAGAAGAGTAACTTTGTCAACTAAATTATAAACCATAGGTTTTTTTTTGGTGTATAGGGTAGTTTGACATATAATTTAAAACTCGACCAGAATAGGTTGGTTTTTTATACCAACTAGTTATCAATGCGTTTGCACCAATATCCTTGTAAGGGATCAATTTCGAATCCGTAACTTTGATAATATTTGTTATTATATTTATAAAATATCTGTATTATTGTCGTTAATTTATATTATATAAACATAACTTGTTATTATTATTTTATTTTTATTAATTTATTCTAATTCATATAATATATATTTTTTTAAATAAAAAAACATTTTAATATAAAAGATGTATTTCATTATATACAAAATAATGTATTATTTATAATATTAGTCTTTTAATTTTTATTGCTTAAAAACAAATTAATAAATTTTATACATTATTAAAAAATTATTATCTGTAAATAAAATAACTTAGATTATATATAAAAACTAATTTAATATGATATTTATTTTGTAATAATTAATACAAAATAAAAATATGTTATGTTGGGCTTTAATTTGAATGATTAAAATCATAATTATTTTTAATGTTTTAGTGTATACGTAATTCTAATTTTATGTAAACTCATTAATTGTTTAATTAAATTATTGCAATTCCTGAATATGTATCTTTATCGCTTTACATTTATGTGAATATAAATTTAATAGAATTACCAACATAAATATCGATTGAAATTATTCTACATTTTGATTAAAATTTATTATTTTAATTTCAGTTTATAATACATGTTAACTTAATTTTTATATTTGATATGAAAATCTTATTTAAATTAAATTTGTATTAGCTGTCTGAAAAAATAAATTAAAATTCAGTGTACTCAGTTGCGTAAAATAATTATAAATCATTCAATGAACAACAATCTTTTAGGTACACATTATGAAATATATTTCATAAATTTATTATTTATTCATAAATTAGCTTTTTTTTTTTTACGTATATTTTATTTTTCCTTTTATTATTTACTTAATTCATTTACTTTAATTTGTTTTCGTCATGTTATTGTCAACGAAAGAATCTATAAACGAAGATGACCTGGCAGGATTAAATATGCCCTCACACGAGGAGGGTAGTGTTGATGGCCTCGAGTTGTCTGAATTGGAGCTGAGTACTGGCGATATGGACGGTGATGTCATAAAGTTCCAAACAGGACATTTCGAGCGTGGTTCTTCATCCGAGGAGGAAGCCGAGCTCGAGCCTGATTCGAAAAAACTGTCCAGTCGTAGCGAAGATAGTGACAGCGAGTTTGAGATAATCGATAGGCGTGAAGTTGCAAGTCTGAAGAATGTTTGAGTGCACTACCGCTGTAGTCCTGTGCGGACAACTCAAGATTTCTTTTTGTTTTATCGTTATCACGGAAGCGCAGATATTACGTTTACGTCTGTGACAAACAAACAAATAAAGGACGTTGAATATGAATAGAACGTTTATTATAGAATGTTAGAGGACAAGCTAAGCCGCTTCTGACTCTTATGTATCACCGTATCTGGCTTCCGCCTTAGGTGTTTTGCTTTCGCGATGGTCTTTCAGTAGTTTCAGATTGAGGCGATGGATCATGATGGCACGTGAAAGTCATTTATACATCCGATGGAAAAAATTACATTTTTTAACTTCTAAAAAAAATTATTATATATCACAACTGTAATTTTTTTACAACGATATATTTTAAAAGTATGATTTATATAATGAAACCTCGATAATAATCGTAATAATCAATTATTCTAATTTTTAACTCATAAATATATTAATAATAATAATCATCTCAGCTTTTAAGGTTTCATTTTAAAAGATACTTGACAATATTCATAACTACAATTTATTTAAGTGGAAGTGTATGTAATTTAATCAATTACTGATTATATATTTGTATTGTATAAATATAACTGCTGTTGCGGTTCATGAAAATTTATTTGGCATTCTGAACGAAATCCACGTTGGGATAGTTTTTAAACGTTTTCATGTATTTATTACATAAAATTTTTATTTATTTGTCATATATTTATGGAATGATAATGTACTGAATTTTGATATGAATATGAATAAGATAGATCAAGTGTAAAGGGACAATATTGTACACGTGTATTTTATTTTTTAATTACAGAAAGACGTACTAGGCAATTAAAATATTCATAATATTAGATGATTATGTCATTAATAACTAGTTTTTTATCTTTCACGCGCCATCGTCCTCGTTCATCGAATTCACATTATAAAAGCTTAAAATAAAATATTTTATTAAGAACAATAAAAGAGAAGGTTTATTGAATTACAAATGAAAAATATTGTACTGACGAAATAATAATTATAATTATAATAACAGTATAAAGTATTTCATCGTCTGAAATGCTTGACCATTTAAAATAAAAGCAACGTAACTTAAATGACATGCGATCCTGTACGCAAGGAACAAAAAGCTCTATGTATATGAGACAAAATTAATAACGACGTAAATATAAAAAAAAGACCGACTTTTTTGGATTAAAGTTAATGAAATTATAAAGTGCGTATTTCACAGTATTCGAAACACGGTGCACCTTGTCATTTTTTTTTAAAGAATTAATAATCGGCGATTAACGATGCCACAATATAATAAGGTTCCTTTTTATAACAAGGAATACTATTGTTTTGCTGGAAGCGAATAGCAATAGCAAGTAATAGTTATATTTTCGTGATTGCCAGATTAATTTTACTCCTTTTTTTTTTTTTATTTTCGCACCTGCTAATGAAAGGAGCAATCGAACATTTAATACAATAAATTTTATCATCGTATCTCGCACAATTTAAAAAGGTAAATATGTAATATATTTTTTTTAAATATAAAATATAAAATAAAAAGCAATTTTATATTGTAAATATATTATTTATTTATTGAAAAAAGCAGTGCGTTTTGCGACAATTCGCTTTTTGAACGATATTTTATTTGATTACTAAAGATTAATGGATATTATGCAAATAAATACATTTAAAAATTTTTTTAATCAATGTAAAGCATCTTGCTTGCTTCGGCATTTATTGATGAAACGGATCTATGTATTTTAATGAAAATTATCAAAGAAAAACAATGTACAGTTGTCGTTAGTGACGATCGGGTGCAAAAATAAAGAATCTTATTTATGAGAACGTATGCTACACGTACTTTGTAAAAAAAATATTTATTCTAATTTAATGTAACTTCGATACAAGAATTTTCCCCATTTCAATGATGTTGTTTTGTTAATTGGAAAATACTCATTAAAATAAAATAAATTTATTTTAAAAAATCGATAATCACGACGCTAAGGTAAATAAAATAAAAAAGTAATGTTTAATAAATGTGTTAATGTTAATAAAAATGAACTTATCAAAAATTCTTATATTATTTATAATATTTACTTTTAAATATAAATAAATGTAATTTTCAAAATCTTATTAAATTTATTGCATACAACAAAATAGAAGCAACTGCCATAACAATTAATGCAACGATAAGTTAAATATTAAATAATTAAAATAATTCTACAAAATTGTACAAATTTGCCTAAGTTTCTTAATAATTTTACTTCATGATGGTACAATCTTAACGTTGTGAATATTAATAATTAATTTTTAATAATCAACAGGACATGTTAAAATGTATATAGATTCTACACTAAAAAAAGTTTTTTGTTGTAGAATCTTATGTTTTTTACAGAGTATTAACGAGAAAGGACGAGCGTTTAACGCGTTTCCGGTGCAATGTGCCAGAGCGCGAACAGATGAAATTTATTTATTTATATGAAAATACATATGATTACCCACGATGTTAGTATCGTAAGTAGCATAATCGTATTTAATATTTTTGAAAATCATCGGAGTATGTACATTTCTGTAATAAAATTGCATACTTTTATGTGTACAGACAATGAAAAAATAAATAAATAATATACATTTAATGCAATTTGTATGTTTTATTCACCTAATGATTTATTTTCAATTGTCATTAGGAACAAATTGTATAAATTTAATCATTTTTTGTTTAACTTGAATACTGCAAACGTTTTTTTATGTTAGTAATACTATTTATATATTAGATGATGGTACAATGCCAAATGTTTATATATCTATAAAACATTTGTTTTTGGTTTGTACATAATAGATTAAGTGAATGATATATTTCTTAATAAATATTATAAATTGAAACAATTCTTTATAAGTTGCATCTGTTTTAATTTTTCATTTGTACAGAATTATATAAAAATGTTAAAACATATTGCTTTATAAAAATACTGTTTTTATATATGATATTGAACAAAATCTATATTTTTTGTATTTTTACACGTATTTTCCGTTAATGATTCACACTCAATGATTTGCGTGTTATTCTGTTCATTTTTGTAATCTAAATAATCCAAATTATGTCTGTTATTTTGAACGACTAGTTGCACGTTTTTCCTTTCTGGCAATACTTGTAAGAACGTATCTTGCCAAGATTTTCCTTCGGTAACTCTTAAAATTATTTCAAACACTATAAAAAAATACATATTACATTTATATTAGAAGTTCATTAAACAATATTACTAATATACATACATATACCATTTAATTGTCTTGTGCATTCTTTATACGAAATAAAATAAAGTGAATGTTGAAATTCACTTATAGTGAAATGTTGTCTTACCATGGTCAACAGTTAATACTTTTCTTGCTTTCATTTTCAAAAATTTATCTAATGGTAGCCTCGCATGTTTTATTCCTTGTTCTACAGCAATTTTATGACAAATACCCTATAAAACGAACATTTTAATTAATTATTATGTGAAAAGTATGATTACAAAATTAATATGTAAATAAATATTTATATCATGACAAAAATATACTATTAACTTTTTCAA